>JARHVA010000266.1:0-7500 GCA_037957365.1 Torreya grandis
GTTTTATAGAAAAATGCTCTTGGAGAAAGCAAACTTTGAGCTAAAACTAAAGACGAATAGGACAATCCAAAGTCGATGTTTTTGAAAGCACCATTGTCACTTGTCTAGGTAAAGACCAAAAATAAAACAATCATCATCATCAATCGCTACTAAAATTTTAATACTAAAATGATTAATTATATATAATATTACCTAAGGATTAATCGAAATATAAGATATTGGTGCCATGAACTTTGCTTGCATTTATAATTGATATAAATTATTTAAATTTAGAAATAAAATACTATAAATAGTAAATATACATCATGTCAGTTCATAACGATAGATTAGGGGGCGATCTGAAACATCGAAACTAAAAATCTTAAGAATTATCTCCAAAATCCTTATGTTTTACATTATGGACTCTGAAAATATCTTCAATATTAAAAAATATCCAATATGTAAGAAATATGAACTCTAAAATACACCCATCGATATTACAAAGGTACATTAAAGAATATTAATCAAATAATTAGAAGAAACATAGACTATATAAAATCAATAATTTATATTAAAATCACTGATTATTTTCATTGAAAGTGATTATTACTATTACAAAATTATTACAAATATTTCAAACCATAAAAACGAAAACGTAAAATATATATGAATAAATCCTACAATTACACAAGTCCCAGCGTGCACATACAATAAATTAACAAGTATATATAAATAATCCTAGAATTTCTCACCTATAAATTGTAATTTAAATAGAAAATATAGCTTAAAACCTACTATTTCTCACTTATAAATTCTAATTTGAATATAAAATATAACTTCATATCATCTTTGAAAGCATATCCTTTTCTGTTTGAAAGCATATCCTTTTCCATTTGGGATGCAATTAATATTTCAGTGTTTTATCGTATGTGACGTGGGTCCTACTTTCAAAGGCTGTCATTCGCCGTCTACAAAACACGTCCATTTCCAGACAAATTTTATAACGGGCCAAATTTCACTTGATTAAGTTGCCTCACTGCATTGTCAGTTGTCACAAAGTGCCAATGTATCTTATCATTAATCAACTTCCAAATAAAAAGATTTGGATGCGTTACATTTGTACTGAATGTTTTTCTGTATTTTTTTAAAGAATTAAATCACTCAACTTCATTGTTTGAAGAGACTGAAAAGAAGGTTGAACATAAAGTGAAATGTCTTTCTTTGATTTGTGTTAACTTTCAAGAAATTAAATTTTAAGTTTTCGACAATAATGTGTTTTTGGTTTGACATTTTCAATAAACATCAATAATTTATGATGTAATTTATTTGTTATGATAGATTATGTATAAATAAAAAATAAATATAATATTTTTATAAATTTTAAATTTATTTTTTATGAATTATGAAAATATCAAAATTTAAAAAGATTTTTAAAATTAAATTTAAAAAAGTATACAGATAAAGTTTGAATTGAATTATTTTAATTTAGTTTTTTCACAACTTTTTTAGAAAGCTCACTTTATTAAGATATATCACTATTCATATCAAAAAAATATAAGTACATGGTTGGTTTTGAAAATGATGTATACATAATTAATTTCAAGTTGTATGTTTTTTAATTATCAAGAACACAAATTGAATGGATCATCTTAGATGGTTATTGATTACATTCACTTGAATAACTATTATTCTTTATAAAGACAAATTGAATGACTCATCTAAAATAGTCATTGATTACATGATCATTTGAATACAATAGACTAATTATTATTTTTTGGTGAAATACTTGAATAAATCTTATTCCTCATAAAGATAAATTGAAGAACTTATCTAAGATGGTCATTGATTACTTAGTCACTTGAATATAAGACATTTTTTAGTGAGATATCAAGGTTAAACATAAAAAAATAGGTTTTATTATAAAAATTATATAAAATTTCTAGTGAAGTTTTCCTTCGAATGGCAAACCTACATTTTCTTTGCTGACAAAAATGGTTCCTATTAATAAGCGATGATAAAGACTACACAATCTTAGATTGTGGAGGAAATAACATCACAAAGGAAGCCCTCTATTATGAGTAAATGGATTTCAATCATTTCAATAAAAATATAAAATTTAAGTTTGTTTAAATTGTATTTAAAATGGCAAATAAAATTTAATCAGGTTTTAAAAATTAAAGTAATAAAAGATACGTGGATGGTTTAGAAAAGTATTTTGAATTTTAGAAAATTAAAGAATATTTTAAGACATTTCTTGAAGTCTAACAATAGAAATTGGGTTTGTAGTAAGACAATGAGAACCTTGAACACTTGTGGTGAACAAATACTATTGTCTAGACTATCAAGTTTTATTTTTAGGCCCTAAAATAAAATTATAGTGAATGTAGTTTTGTGATATATAAAAAAGGCACCAAAAAAATTGATAATTATATTCATCAAATTTGGGGTGCCAAAAAGCTCATTCTAGTGTTTAAAATTATGGGTCAATCACTTGGAAATGACTTTTCTTTTCTAAGCTATTTTAGGCAACTAGACTTGAAAATTATAAGGAAAACATGTTTTAGGGTCTGCATTACAGTAAGGAATAATGAATATCTTTTAATATTTTAGATCACTTTTACCATCATATAATATAAGCTTATGTGCCACAAATACTATTTATATGGGACAAGTTAAAATATCTAGGGCCAATGGGTTATATGATAATGTTTGAGAATAAGTTGAATGGCTTATTCTCAAATAACCTTATTCTAATTCTTAAACCTTAGTTTGAAGATCAAGTACAATTTGCACCCAAGTTTGAGTAGTAGGCATATAAGAGTGTGTAGTAATAGATTATTTCATACAAAAATCCATCCTATGAGAGACAAAAATATGTGTAAGGATAGCCATAGAAATATGAGGAATATCTTATTCTACCCCCACTTTATTAATGGGCATCACATGTGTAACTATATGTGTCAATGTAGTAATAGTAAGAGTAGTCACTTGAACATCTATTGTATACTTAGTATTTCTAAATAATAAATTAGCATCATTAAAATATCTTATTTTTGATAATAAATCATAAACATTGATCCAAAATGTTAAATTAAAAATAAGTGAATAATATTTTTAAAAACTTTAACTTTATTTTTTATGAATTATAAAAATATCAAATCTTAATACTATTCTAAAAATAAAATATAAAAACATATTCACACAAAGCCAAGTCAAAATGTTCTCAATGCCTTACGGGTCGAAAATACAAATGCATGATAGAAACATCATATCACCTCACATGTATAATATCTCTTTGAAGGGGTGGATGTTAATTAAGATAATCCACAATTATGTCTATAGGAGGGAACATAATTACTATAGTGTGTCTTCAGTGGGCTTCCTAAAATCCATTCGCATTTTCCAAATTCACTCCATCCAGAACCTTCTTCCTGCTCACCTCATCTCTATGGACACCGATTCGATGGGAAGCAATAGGGAAAGGTTGGAACCCATATCTTACAAGGAATTTCATGGCTAGAAAAAATTCTAGAAGAAACTCAAATGTGTGGGCCTCATCGAGTTCATGGAGAGAGTCACGAATCATAATGCAGAAGTGGCCTATGACTTTATTACAACCTAGAACAAATGTAAGGTGACCATTCATGGAATAAGAATCATTATTTCAAATGATTAAATTAGGGAAGTGACTACTATGTCATATGAAGGCACCAAGGTATTCAAAGACCAAACAAAGAAATAAGAGTTGCTACAATGATTCTTTCGAATGAACAACTTTATGAGGATTGATAAGAAAGGATTCCCATGGGCATATCTCTCTCACTTATGGCCTAATATTTGTCTTCAATTCATGCACTATATGACTCTTGAAGGTAAATACACTCTTACTTTTCCCACCACTTTATGTCATTGAATCACTTTATTGGCTATAAAATTAGTCTACCTTTCTTTCTATTTAAGTCCTTCAAAAGCACTATTTTGTTGTATCACGTGAAAAACACTAACCCTATCTTCTACCAAGGGTTGATCCTTCTCCTTGTCAAGCACAACCAAGCCTTCCATGATTGAGAAGTCCCCCCACGAGGTTCCCCTCTAGGGAGGACTCCCAAGAAGACTCCCTGATTGAGGATCCCACCTTGGGATCCCACTAACCTTTTGAGTGCACCCCTCTGGCTAGCCCTTCCAGATCCCCTCTTGATGACCTCCCCCTTAAGCGTTTATTCCTAAACCTACCCTGATCTCCCTTAATGTGGGTACCCCTATGGAGACTACCTAGAAAGGGAAAGCCATTTTATCTTCTGAGATTGAAAGGAACAAATTGTAGATGAAGAAATTCAACTCCAAGGTTCAACAATTAGGGATGGCCCTTGCCAAGCTCATTCAGGACTGGAATACTTTGCATAGATCGGCGGATTCCATGGTACATTTTTTTGTTCAGTCTGCCCAACCTATCCAGACCCCTATCATTCAGTCACCTAAGATCTTGAAATCCCCCCTTCAAGGTTCCCTCAAGGGGATCCCCCCTAAGTAGTATCCCTTGTAAGTTAAAGGACATAAGTAACCCCATATGATCTTTCTTAGTGAAGTTGTTGAAGGACCCAAGAACCATACACAGGCCAAGATTTCAAAGGTAAAGCAAGACATCCTTGTGAATAATCCTAAATTTACTAAAGACTTGTCAGAGGGACATCCCTCCTAAGCTTTATTTTTGGTTTTATATTTTCCTTGATTTTAGTATTGTATAGTGGCTTTTTTATTTTTTGATTGTTTAGCCTTTAATTGGCCTGTTTATACTTTTTGTACTGCACTTTGGTGGTTTTAGGATCCCTGTAAAACCTAGTCTTTTACCCTATCAAATAAAAATAAGTCTTCAACCCAATTTTTATTTATTTATTTATTTTAATTGAAAACACATTATTGATATATATCATTATTCATTAATAATAATAATAATAATATAATTAAATTAAATTAAATATATTGTTAGTTTTGAAAATGATGCATCCATGATTGCTTTCAATTTGTATTTTCCTAGTCTTAAATAAAAAAATTTCCTCATGAAGGCAAATTGAAGATCTCATCTCATATGGTCATCGATTACATAATCACTTGAGAATAATAGACTAGTTATTACTTTTAATTTGTATTGTTCTAGTGAGGGGCATCCAAATGTAGATGTCATGGTCAAGTTTGAAAAAAAATGGTTTCCTTTATGAAAGTTATTTGAATTTTATGGTGAAGTTTCCCTTTTGAGGGAAAATCCATGTTATGTCAACATAATGGTTCCAATTAGTAAGTGAAGATTAAGACTACAAAGTCTTAGATTGTGGGGGAAAATAACATTATAAAGTGGCTCTCTCTTATGAATAAATGGATCTTAATTATTATAATATAAATATTTAAATGGTATTAACATATATTTAAAATAGTAAATCAAATTTAATTATTTTTTAAAATTATAATAATAAAAGATGAAAGGATGGTTTAGAAAAGTATTTTGAATTTTAGGAGATTTAGAGCCATTTCAAGATATTCATCAAAGTTTGGCAACAAAAATTGGTTTTGTGATATGATAACAAGAACTCTAAACACTTGTGGTAAACAAAAGACCTTATCTAAACTATCAAGTCTTATTTTGGGGCCTCAGAACTATAGTGAGTAAAGTTTTGTGAAGTTTTATAGAGGTGAAAACAAATTTGATGACTATATTTATCAAATTTGGGGTTCTAAATACCTCATTCAAGTTTCTAAAGTTATGAGTCAATCACTAGGAAACGACACTCCTTTTCCAAGCCATAATTAGACAACTACACTTGAAAATGATAAGGAAAACTATCAAAGTGTTTTGGGGTCTTCATTATGTTAGGGAATAACGAAGATTCCTCAACATTTGTTAACTTCTTTAACAATGCATACTATTAAAAATAACACTCTAATAATTGTAATAATTCTTCAACCATTAAGGATAGTGTAATGCAATATATCACTAATATGAACTTTAATGTTACAATGAATGTTCTTTAAGTGATTTCTTGATTTCTCTAAAATGCTTGTAAATACATAATAAATTGATGTGATAATAAATGTTAAATACCTTTTGAAAATAGCCTTGGGTTCTTAAATACAACAAAATATTTGTATATTTATAGATGAATTGAATTCAAATTAGAACCATATTGGCATATAAACTAATATCAAATAATAATAATAAAAGTGAACAAGATGGGACCACAAGACATAGGTCACCCCAATGGACATAAACCACACAAACTAAAAAGACATAACACACCAATAGTGCCTAATTAAGACTAATATTTTAAAATATATAAGCACCCTAGACTTTTCTAATTTATTGATTAATAAATGTATAGAGGCAATTGTTAGATATTTACATAATGTCCCACTTTAATATGTGTGTGTAACTTACATATATATCAAAGTAAAACATCTATAATATGGATACAATATTTTGTTCCCTTGAGTTTCCTAAATAAAACTCCAATACACTTGTGATTCCTGTAAGAACATTCCTTTTTTTCCTACACATGCATGGGTGAGCACTGATAATAATAATATGCTAAAATATAAAAAATTGAAATGATATACCTAATTAGGATGAAGATGTAATGATTCCCCTTTTAGATCAAATGCTTCTAAATTTGTTCTAAAACTCTAAATATGAATCTTTGTAAAAAAACCTTTAGTGAAAAATACCACGCGAACATAATATTTTGAGTACTACAAAAAAATAATGTTAAATAGAATCTTAGATATATCTCGCATTGGGAATATGTAGCACATTGTTAACATGTCTTGAAGTGAATTACTTGAATTCTCCTTCTAAAGTATTAAAATTTGTGTAAAATGTTTTTACTTTGGGTAAAGTGACTTGAATATATGCCCCTCTTTGAGATGTGTGATGAACCTATGAAGTACATATTGGAGTTAATCATTAATTTAGGTTAATTTATGCTTAGGTCTATTTTTTATTTATTCCTTATTTAACGTTTGTACATGGTTGGGAATTTTTCCCATAAATTTATTATTACCACTTTGGTAAAGGCTAACCCATCTCTCTCTCCTATTTATAGGCACTCTAGTAGTGTAGCATGTATGAAGGAGAAGAGGAAAACAATTTCAACATTGTATAATATATTTCTATTAATAGATAGTTTATTCTTTGTGTACAATGCATTAGCTTCATCGTTATGGTAATGGATTCTTAGAGATATTTTGGTTGAAAAGTCTTCTTAACTTTATTATGGTATTGGAGCGATCTCCAACTACTATTCTTCATATTATTTATTAACTCCTCAGATAATTTGAATGGTTCCTTTTCAAATCTAAATTTTTTATTTATAACCAAAACACCTCTATTGTGGAGGGTTTCTAGTTTTGAATATGCTTAGATCTATTGTGTTCATATCTAATTAGTCATAATGATTTGCATTTGAGTTGGTAAGATATTTTATGCTGGTTGTATATTTTTTGGAATAAACTACAAAAATAAATTATAGAAAA
>JARHVA010000266.1:12500-100000 GCA_037957365.1 Torreya grandis
TACAATTATTTTTCCTAAATAATAAGATATATATAATTATATAAATATCTCTACAAATTTGAATAATTTAATTAAGTCATTTGATTAAAAGTTTTTGTGTATTGATATTAGACCTAATCAATATTAAAGGCCATAATGATCAAGGGAGATAAAATAAATTAATGAAATCAACCAATAAAATTCATATAAAATAAAAACTTAAAGAAAAGGAAAATATAAATGGGTTTCCTATGGACCCAAAAATTCCATAAAAAATCATTGCGTTATAGGCATGTTTCCAAATTAAACATGGCATTTTCATTTAGAATTTAGTGTGGGATTTTAGGATGGAAAAAACATAATCATAATTATGGTAATAAATAATAGAAAGGAAAAATAAGAGGATATGAGAACCATATAAGGATAAATGTTAAAATTAAAATGAAACCATAGGAAAACATGAAGCAAAACTTGAATGGTGATGAAAGAAAAATAAGGGGCACATAGTGTCAAGTCGTCATGGAGTAATAGCTTTGAACATTTGTACAATTTTGAATTTCAAGATAATAATATAAGTTAAAAATCAAGGATGATTAATAGCCTTGCCAAGTTACTAAAAGCTTAAAATAATACAGATGGAAAAAATAGTGATTCAATACATAGAGTTTTGCTTGAATTCATAGCAAAGCATAAGACTTTAATTTAGTGCATTGCTTAAGGTGTACATAGGCTGAAAAAAACTTCTCCAACTTATATGCTTTTACTAAATAAAAATATTAAAAAATATAATCCTATAATGATTACTATCCATATGAATACAAAATCTATTGTAAAAATCAACCAATAGAAAGATAATGAGAAGATAAACACTTGGCTTGAAAAGAGGTGTAAACTTGTAGGTAGAGGATAAGATGGAGCAACAACATTGAGTTTAATTAGATTAAATGTGTCAAGAACATTCAATGCAAATGAAATTTTTACCACTACCAAATTGAATGTTAGTCACAATGAGACTTAATTGAAATCTCATGTCAACAGCGTCAAGTATTTTTAAGAGCCCATAGGTTTAAAACAATAGTCATGTTTATTAGTAGCATTTTCATATTCCTTGCTGGGTCTATGGGGCATTCTCTTCCTCTCAGGTGTCTAATTTTTTTGTAAATTTGAAATAGAATCCATTATTATCTAAAAAAAACTTGCAAGAGGCTTAAGTGTATGAGCAAAAAACATTTTACAATCATAAATTAAATTTTAAAATGTGCAAACATATGTAGTTCCAGTGCTCGAATCCAACAATGTAAGCACTAATGGGGGATCAAATAAAAGTGTTTGTTGAAATTATATTCCTTTAAGATTTTTAGACTAAAATACACTTTATTTGATGTAATACAAATCTAAAGGTAAAGATGATTAAGAAGGAATAAAACCAATAAAACTTCAAGTTGTACCTTGCTACCAAGATCTGTAAGAGATATAGCCACGTTGTTGTTAAGGAGCACATTTACAATTTCAATAGAGATATAATAGTAAATTTTAAGAAATTATAAATAGTTAGTCTGGAATACCAGATGTAACAACATCAAATAAATTGTAAAACAATTAAAACTGATATACCAGAGTCGTGAGCCTCACATAGTAAAACATTAGACTAATATACAAAAGTCTCCCAAAAATAACAACAAAAATTTGTGAAATAGACAAAGGGGAAAAGCATTTAAACCTAACTTTTTCTAGAATATTATTATTCTTCAAGATTTATCTTTACATCCGTTTTTTCAAGGCCCTAGTTTCCTAGAAGAGAAAGACCCCAAAATATTTTGAGAACCACCATATCTATATTTGGTCTACAAAATCCTAAAATATTTCCATGAAAATAATTAACAATATACTTTCTAGAACATAAGAGAAAAATATAACAATTTATGAACCACCACAATAGTAACACATATCAATATTCAAATCTTGGTATAAATATTCTATAGAGAAAAATATAACAATTTACAAACCACCACAATAGTAACACATATCAATATTCAGATCTTGGTATAAATATTCATTCAGATTTACTTGTTAATACCAACAATGAGAAAAATAAATTCAAGCATATGAACTGGAAACAAACATTCCATGCTTAGAGGTAACATGAGACATGTAGTGTATATATGAGGGGAGAAACTTAGAAAAACTATGAATCATAGTTAATCCAAATTCAAAATCCCTAGATGTGAATTGTTTATTCAAATTAGGATATTAATGTAAGCAACAAGAGAATGAAATATCACAATGTATTCACAAATAAAATATGAGATGAGAGATGGGAAACTGGATTCAAAGAATTTATGTGCAAACATAAATAGTGAATATAGAAATAATCTAAGTTTGTTCTCAAAACCTACATAAAATGATGGGGTCTCAAATCTTGATATTAAATAGAGAAGGAAATTTATAAAATGACCATTAATTTTTATTTATTTAAGAGATGTGATGCCACTATAAAAGAAAATAACAAAAACAAATGTACATGAATCTAAGAAAATGTATATAAAGTATGCAGTCTTTAAATCCATATAATACCAAATGAACTCAAATCTTAAAGGAAAATGTTTTTTTCAATATAGTTTTAAAAATAAGGGACTTGTAAAATGAACATTAAATATTTTACAGTCCACATATGTGATACAATTATGGAGAAGTAAAAAAATGACTAATAATAAACTAAAATTTAAGAAAGGTTGTACAAACAATACAATGTAAGAATCCATATACAAAATCAATTCCAATATAAGTACTAAAGGAATAAAAATTTAAAAAATAAATTAAGAATAAAAAATTGCTTAAAAAGGAGATATCTATAGAAGGAATATAGTCTAAAAACCCATATTTATAGATAATGCTCTATCTTTAACTATAATGGAAAAATGGAAAAAAAAATGACCCTTAAAATGAAGTCAACATATTTTTTTACAATACATAGATATGACGCTAATGTCCAAAACTAAAAAATTATAGAAATATAATATAAAAAAATAAAGACTAAAAATCTGCATTAACATTAAAAACAAGTTCAAAATTTTAAGCAAAATGTTCCTCTCTGAAAATGTAGCCACCCTCTATTCGAATAATAAAAATCTAAATAAAGTGATGATGTATTATTCCATACTTTAGATGGTCCATTGCAACATTGTAGCCAATATGAGCAACCATAATATTAATTCTTCATATAATAACTTAGATTTAGTTCATTTTTCATTTACGCATATATAGTTGTACTTAACCATCAAGTACAAACTATAATATAAATAAATTTATCAAAGTTATTCAAAAGAGAAAAAATAAATAGGTATCTCCATTCAATCAAATAACAAGAAGGTTTTTTTGATGGCTTCTAAGAACTAGTAGAGATGAGCCTTCCTGTATGTTTCATTAATAGTCACATACCTAGAATACTCCACAAACTTCACTAGTTGTTAGCCCTAAAAATTCACCACTTTATCTATCATATTTAACAACCCCATCCTAGGTTAAAGATCAATATGAAATGCAACACTCCAAGTGTCTTTAGTTTACTTGAAGTCTCAAGGCATAATGATAGATTTTACCTTTCAAGAAATGAATTTGTTGACATTCTATAGGCAGGCAAGAGATTAGGATAAGGCAAATAACAAACACAAAGCATGCTAACGAATTTTTCATAGGTAGAGGATGATAATGCAATAATATAATGCTCCTATATCCTCATCTAAGCCCATTTCACACCAATATTGAATGGCAAAAATAAGATAAGATGCCTGTCACTACAATTATTCCAAGAAATTTTATAAAAATGTATTCATGCCATCTATGAAATAAAATAATAGATGGAATAAAATCATACAAATGTGTAGCTTCACCTCTTTCAAAATATCCTATCATGCATCAATTTATTATTTTTAGAATCAATGTCGATATAATTGGACAACCAATATGAATGAACTCTATAAAATGTTAGCGAATCTGATGTATTTAGATAAATTTCTATCTTCGAGGAGCTATATCTAAGAAAGTGAATTGATTATTAGACAGGGGAAAGAAATGAAGGGGATTTAAATAATGTGAAGGATATATATAAGTACCAAGGAGGTGTAGATGTTTTATCTGGTTGGCCAGACAAAGACCTGACTAGCTTCATATGTCGAACTACATACACAACACAAGTTCCTCAATATAGACCAAAAATAGTCTGGGCAAGTTGATTTGGAAATATTTCAATAATTTATGCAGCATTTAGGATGGAATTCAAACTAAAATTTGTGGTATAAGTAAAACCAAATGTATGAAATACTGATACAAATAGGGAAGGATTGAAATCATGGATCCAATAGACTAGTTAATTGACAGAATAAGGTGATAAATAGTTATTTTATTGAGATTTAAACATATGGAATGACATAGCATCATTGTGACCTATTCTCATTTAATACTAGAAGAAACACCACCCTTCCCTTTCAACCAAAAACTTCCACCATCATGTATCATGCAGGACTGTAGTTAAATCACAAGTTGGCCTTGATTCTCATGAAGAGGCCAATAACATATAAACTAATCATCAAATTAGATCATATCAAATAATAATATTATATTTCATTAGTTAAAAATATTGAAACTTTTTATATAAATGTTTTCATATTTCTCTTCACATGAAATAGTATTGGTTAGAGGAGGAAAGAATAATGAGTTAATGTCTTTTGAATGCTAATAGTCCCTCCCTTCAAGATTAATAAATAGAAGAGGATAAACAATGCGAAGCATAATGAAGACAAGCTAATGAATAAAAATAAAAATAAGTGAAAAGAAATAATATTTTTTAAAAAAAGAGTAAAAACATTAAAAGCGTTTTCTCACTTAATGATAGAATGCTCATTTTCTTTTAAAGTCAGATGATTTTTTTTTAGAAAATTTTCAAATTCCCTAGGTTTAACCCTCCTCTTTGGTAGATTTATGGTTGAGTAGGATAACTATTTTCATTAATAAATACTTTTAAATAAATTAGCTTTTGTCCCTTCCTCATTTTTTTGGGTGTATTTAGAAAGAGAGAAATAATAATTTTTTTAGAAATTGTTAAACTTATAGTAGACAGGTTGCAATTAAAATCTTAGAGATAATTCTTGAAAATTTTAAGAGTGGTAAACCTAGAAATATTAATGTATTTTTATATTATTAAATAAATATATTAAGGAATTGGTAGTTGAATGTTAAAAATAAGATTTTTATTATTCCTACAATAGAGCTTAGAAAGAGGATTAAATGACAAAATCCAACCATAGGATGGGTGAAATTAAATTTTGATGGGACTTCAAAAGGAAGCTCAGGCACTTTAGGAGGGGGAGGTGTTATTTTTAATGATAAAGGTGACTTGGTGGTTGCCTATGTAGGTAACATGGGTATTCAATCCAACAATTAGGTAGAACCAATGAAGGATTTATGTGGTTTATAAATGGCCAAAGAAATTGGAGTGAATAAAATATCATTGAACTATATTCTCTCAACATTATCAATTGCCTATCCAAGAACACAAAAAATTGGAATATTAGTCATATGATGGAAGAATATTATCTCATCATTGGTTCTTTTTAAAATGTTTGTATACAACATATCTATAGGGAGGGTAATCAAATAGTAGATTATTTTACCAATGTGGGGGTCTCTTCTATCCATGTTAAGATATGGTTTGGAAAGGATGAACTATTTGATATTATCCTTCAAAATTTACATCAAAAGCTTCAAAATAGGGTTATTAATAGCAGCTCAATCCATAAAACAATCAATATTCTTTCTACTTTGTATTTATACTTAAGTACATGCTTGATGATTTGACATCTCATCATTGCAAAGATAATATCTTTGATCTGCAATCATGTGCCTCATATCAATTATAGTCTCACATGTAGGGAAAGGAAAGTTTTCTCAATCAACCTTATGAATGAGATGAGGTGGCATTATAAGAAATGTGAGAAGTGTGTGTACCAATTTAAGGGTGGCTATCCTTTTAACATAAGTGCATAGACTAGTAATCTTATTCAAACATGGATTATGGCTAAAATAACAATTGTAAATATTAGTGGAGACTTGTGATGAATTGAACCTTCAACGACTAGCATTTTATTGAAGGATGTTAAATTATGAGGTATCCTTCATTAAGGGGGTTGAAAAAAATTATTCAATGTAGTGAGGGATATGATCATCATATCTCTATATTAATTATGAAAAACTAAAAGGATATAATTCCAAAGTTTATAAGGATTTATATTGGGGTAAGTGCACAAAGTTAGGGAATAAAACGGGCCTACTCATGGATATAATTTTCCTAAATTTTCATAAATCTAAACTTCTATAGATAATTTGAGATGGCTAAACTCAAAAATTGAAGATAGTATAAGAACATAAAATGTACAATTTTGAGTCTAGTTTCTAAAGCATCAAGGAATTTGGAAAATGGTTAATTATAACTAGGTAAAGCATCTAAAATTTGAAGAGGAAATCCTATTTTTTTAAAAAATAGAGTAGATAGACATCCATACAACCCACCATTTTTTTTATCACCATTTAATATTATTTGAAACCCTTTGGTGAATATTCATATAATATCTTCTAGTTTTTTACCTATATTTTTTTATATTTTTTCATTGAACTTTTTTTATTATTAATTTTGCAAGTAAATAGATATTGAAAACTGACCAAAAATGGATAACTATGTGCCCTCTAAGTACCTCAAATAAAAATGAAAGTTGATTTTTTTTTGAATGTGTGTATAATTAGGCCTATTTTATGGCCATATAATTTATTTTGCACTTGGATCAATGAAAAAAATTACATAAACATGAATAGGCATGTATATTTGTATCATGTAGTGCCCTAAAAAAGGTATAGTTGGAAATCAACATAGTTTAAACCCTTAAAATAGTCCAAAAATTATAAAAAACATATATTTCAAAAGAGGAAAGTGTGTTCATTATCATGGTAATGATTTTTTATTTTTATTTTTGAAATTCATAGTGTATTTGGTGATAGAAGTTGAAATTTGTTATTTTTTATCAAAACTCTCAGACTCGACTATAGATTGATAGCTTCAAGACTTTGGATAGAGAATCCCAGCCACTTCTGAGCCAAAAAGATCTGTTTTATCAAATTAAAATATAATCAATATGTACACGTTATTTGTTCATAACACAAAAAATAAATTTTATCTATGGGTACACATGTTTTTTTATCTTGAGCTCCCTAATAGTGGTGTGTTGTGATAATTTCAATTTTAAAGTGAAGTGTATCATGATAGGGGAAGGTCCCTATCTTTGGATAGAGAATTAAGGTGTTGTTCTATCACATTAGACTAATACATATGAACTAATATTTATACACACTAATACATGTTCCATCAATGGAGCACATCTTAACAAAAAGCTTGTTCAGCTATTAGTAGGTGCAAGTCACTAATGGTACCTTTCTCATATATACACTACCATAAAAAGGATGTAATTATATTGATAGGCTCTATGGCCTTCATTAATAGGTTATGTGAAGATATGATGAAAATGTTTGAATGTGGTAATTTAATGAGAATATTTAACATGTAGTCTAAGCCAAGTATGAGTCATTGGGACTTAGTTCAAGTCTAATGTGTCACCCCAATGCCATAAAAAATATAAACAAAATAGTCAAACATGGTTGAATCTAAAGGAAATTAGGTCTGTTTTGAGCCCATTCAACCTAATTTCATGACTATAAAATGTTATTTATGGGTTAATCACCTCTAATTTCATTATATATTGAAACAAATAAACATTAAATACAAGTTTTACATGTATAGGATGTGGTTTTAAACTTAATAAACTTGACTATACCATCATATAATGAATGCAAATGTCGATTGGTTTAATTATGGAGATAATTGGGGTCAAAATGAGCCACATGAACCTATTTTAAATTATATACATGATGTTATTTAGAGTGAAATCAACCCTAGAATGTCATCATATATAATGAACCAAAGAGTTGATTCATTCAATTGAGGAGGAATTTCAGGCCAATTTGAACCCATTCAACATAGCTAAAAGAGCATGTGATATGGTTTGAGGATAAGTTAAGTTTGATTTTGTCATGAATTGAGCCAATTAGTTAATTGGTGAAATTAGGGACTTGATTTGGTAAAACTTGAGCCCTTGTACCAAATTCATGGCCCAATAGATTGTAATTTCTATGTAATATATGGCATAACTGACCCTAATTATATCATAAATGTAAGAATAAAGGTAGTTGTGACCAATTTGAACTTAATTAAACCTAAATGTGATTCTACGATGTGATCAAAGGGTCTAAATTAGCTCATATTTCATGATATGTTGACCCTAAGCCATAATTTTATCATAAACACAGTTCTCTTAAACCCAAATTTCATCACATGTATACAAACCCATTACACTAAACCCTAAATGGGCTAAACCCTAATTTTATGAATTGAATACAAACCTTAAGTTCCCTAATTTCATCACAAATGCATTTTCATGAAGGTAATTTGGGCCATTGTGAACCCATTGAAATTGGTTTGACAAGTCTAGGATGTGATTTAGGGCTAAATTAGTCTATATTTCTTTACATATTAAGATAATTAGTCGATTTTTATAACCATAAACCCTAAACCTTGATTTTATCATAAATACAAGTTCATGAAGGAAATTGAGGTCAATCTAAACCCATTAAACATGTACATAGAACTTATGAAATGTGATTTGAGTGAGATTAACCCTAATGTCATCATATATAATTAAGGAGTTGATTCATTCAATCAATGAGGCATTTGAGGCCAATTTAAACACCTTCAACCTAACTACAAGATAATGATATGATTTGAGGTAAAACTAAGTTTGATTCTATCATGAATTTATCTAATTAGTTAATGGGTGAAATTAAGGATATGATTTAGGAAAAATTGAGACCCTAAACCAAATTTATGGCTCAATCATTTGCATAATCTATGCAACATATGGCTTAAAATGAACCATATATCATGTACATTCTACCTTTGTTTTGTATATAACCCACTTGAAGTAATATAGGCTAATTTTATCTCTCTTAATGATTGTAACAAAATAATATCTATTATATTGTTTTTGAACTTGACCAATGAACTTATTTTTATATTTGTTTCCTATGTTTGATCAGCCAATGATAGACTTATGTCTCAATTCAAGGTGAAGGTCTTAAAATACCCTTATACAATCTCAATAGACTAATACTTTGGTTTTACCTCACTTTGAATTATTCCATCCATTAATTTGTTCTTTCTTTCACCATAGATCCTTGAGATGCCACAAATTGATGCCAAGAAGAATCTACTTTATTAAATCTTCAAATGGTTCTACTTGGAAGCCTATAATTTATTGTAAGGTGGATTGTTTGCATCTAGTTCAAGACATGACTCTCAATATTATTATTTACTCATTCTCCTTTCCAAATATTTATGAAAGACTTAAAATAATGATATAGAGCCTCTAGAAGTTTTACACAAGTTCAAATTATCAATTAGGTTACCAAATGACCAAGAATCTTGACTCAGCCCCAAAAATAGCTACATGTTTGTAGATAGGTCACTTTAGATATTAGAAAGATTTCATTCATCTAATTTCACTTTAATGGTTTCCTAAATTCTTTTTGGAACTATCATGGATCATCTATAATGATGAGAAACCAATCTTATTATTGGTTTCTCAAAAGAGAATAAGTTTGATTGTAACCCCTATGCTTTAGGTCTGTACAAGGCTATTTTTATTTCCTTAAAGGGTTTTGTCTCAAATTAATAACTAATTACTTGGATAGATAATTTTATCATAAATGTAAACATGAAGGCAATTATGGAAAATTTAAACCTATTAAACCTAAATGTGAGTCTACAATATGATTAAAGGGCTAAATTAGCCAATATTTTGTGACATGTTGGATTTGAATTGAATGTAATTTGGACTAACTTAAAATGTAATTTGGGATAATTGAATGTAATTTGGACTAATTTAATATAATTTATACCAATTGAAACTATTTTGGACTAATTGACATCAACGAAGGGGAAAATTGAACCCAATTTGGAGTGATTAATTCTAATTATGGCCTAATTGAACCTAATGTAGACATGAATCAAATTAAGGGGATAATTGAAAGGGCAAATATGTTTTATGATAGTATTATTGTGTATTTATATAGGATGAAGCTATATAATAAATAACATATGTGTGTTATAATGTGTATGCTTTATTCACTCTATAGAGAAAACTTAGTTTTCAATGACTATTTTTAACCCAAATCAAGAATCTTGTCCCCATATACATTATCTACATACTTTATGTGTATTTTCTACAAGATTTTCAAGTACATTTTTTGACCTCACTTTTGAAAATCTATCAAGTCCAATGAGTGATGGATTGTGTTTAAGGAAGAGGAAGAAGTTGAACAAAAATTTAGAGCAATTAGGAGAGTTGAGAGAAAAACACAAGGTACGAATGCAAGTACTTCATTATAGATAAAGTATATCCAATAATCCTAATGAATTTAATAATTATGAAATTAACAATAGTTAATTAAATAATTATGAAATTTAAAATAATAAATTAGATGTTGGAAGTTCACATTCAAAGTATAAAGTTTTTTATTTTATTGATGATGAGTCTATGCATGATGCTTTACCCACCAATAATGAATAAAATTTCATGGAAATAAATAATGATGAAATTAACAATGAATAAAATTTCATTCAAACATATAATGAAGAAAGAAAAAATGAATAAAATATCATCTCACCACTAAACAACAAAAGTAGTAATGATTTTGAAACACCCTCTTAACAAATTCTACCATTAACAACACCTCTAAGAATTGCCCATAGAAAAAACAAGTAATTAATTGAAGTTAATGAAAATATTCTAAAATCAATGCATAAAAAAAAAAGTCTAACTGCCATTTAAGAAGACTAGATCAAGAAATTTTGGATAGTTTCTTTCATAGATTAGATTATTATAATAAAAAATGTAAATTATTTGTTTTGTTGATGAAATTGAATAAGATAAGACCTACAATGTACACATTAGGACTAATAATATCTAACACTAATGATGAAAACAATGAAAATATACATGATTCATATCATATTATATGCCCAAAATCATGCAATAAATATTTTAATGTTTCTCGATGTATAATTATAAATTGTGCAGTAAGTGGTCAAACAAGGAAAAAATGAATGATTTTAAAAACAAGTCAAACACTTCATATAAATAGAAAAAACATTAATGAAATAAATTGGAAGACATGAAAGACGTAATGAGCCCAATATCAATGAGCTCTATTCATTCTCTAGTAGACTTCCATGAAAGGACAAGGTTATAGTCGATGCTCTCAAAGAGTTACTTGCACAATTTTGGAAAGACAATAGAAGAGTTTTTCCCAATGCAAGAGATGTAGTGAAAATAAGAGTTGGTTAGGTGTGTATCTTGGATTCTAAGTTGGCTATAGAAGTAAAATAAAATAATGACTCAAAAATAATTTTACTCTAAGTTTTTTGTAAAAACATCACCAAATTTCTATTAGTCAAATATTTTTTGAGATGGCCAAACCTATTTATGTAAAAATAAATCACACATGCACCAATTATTGTAGGCAACATGTTTGATTGTTTATGCACTATGATGTTTTTTGCCATATTTTTTTTATAATTTGCATACTAAAAACATTTTTTAGGAGTATGTCATAGAAGTTCTACCAAAAATAGCTAGATAATTTTTTCCAATTTTTTTTGTGAAATACTATATGGACAATGCTTTTATATTAAAGCATGTTTGAATGGAAATTTCAAAATTTATAGTGAAATTAAATAATTATATCCATGAGGAGCACACAAATGTAATTATATAATAATTTTTTGGTTTGAACAAATATAAATATATGACTTATCAGGTAAATGATGGCAAAGAATAAAAAAGGTGTGACCTTGTTAAAAAATAGATACCTGGTTTAGAATTAATGGATAAATTCAAGGAGAAAATTATTTATGAGTATTCAAGGCACACACATAGGGATAGGTGGTTGGATGAACATTTCAAGCTAAAAAAGGACACATTCCCACTTGATGTTAGTGTTTCAATAGTTAAATTTGCTAAAAATTAAACATTTAAACCACAAATGGAATTTCAATCATAGTATTACAACTCATCACAAGTAGCCATGTTCATGCATATAACATTCATGCATGCACCTGATAGTACATAGAAAGATATAAAAATATCAAGGGAGTACCATTTATATATTAGTGATGATCAGTCACATTGTATATAGTATGTGCAAGGTCATTTTGAGAAGTTCTATAGATATCTAACTCAAAGTAACATTACTTTCAATCAACATTACACTTTGTCAGACAATTGCACATTGTAATTCAAGAATACACAATGTTTTGTTGGTTGAGTAGGTTGCATGTTACCATTGGCCTAAAATATATTTGGATTTTTACTAAGGATGGCCATGGAAAAGGGGAACATGATAGTGTTGGATCATGTCTAAAAAAAACCATTGCAAGGGAGGACTTAAATTTTGAAGAGGCTGATAATTTAATTGATGTAAAAATCATGGTTAAATGGTGTAATGAGAACATGTGCCATGGTGATCAAGCAAATTCTACTGCTCATATACATTTTTATTTAATGGAAGAATAAAAATTAGCAAACTATGAGGATTGTTTGACTCTAATGGGTTCAAGTGAGCTCCATTTATTTCATAGCTCAAATATAAGTTCTTGGACTCTTCATATGAGACACTTGGAATGTTTCTATTCTATATACATGGAATACATTTAGAATGAGTGTGATTCACAAGAGTGGGTGGATGACTAGAGTTATAGACCTCTAATTTCAATCAACACATATCAAGTTCCACCAGCATTGTAACTTATAGATATGACATCGTCACATGACTTTGACCATGTTTCTAATCCATTGCATCTAGGTATAAGATTAATCATTATGTACTATTTATTCTCATTATCTATCTTAATAGTGTCATTAAAATTTATTTTTTGTAATATAGAGAATGATTTTACAATTATTGTAGAAGAGGAAAATAAAGAGGGAATAAATTACTACTTATGTTGGTGCATATATTGAAATAAAAAATTAACTTCCCTAGTCATAGATGGATAAAACAATGACTATTCCATTGGTTTTGTTGTAGTAACTAGAAATTTGCTTCGACAACATCCTATCAAAAATTTAAATGTATGGTTATTTGAAAAATTTTAAATTCATAGTAAGATACTAAACTATTCAAATTTGGTTCTTAAAATGAGTATTAAATTGTAAAAATAACATGGGAGACCATTAAACATAAATATATGGAAAGTTCATGAGTTAGACCATGAAGCTATTCTTGATACTATCAAGATTAGATTAAATCCTAGTGGTTCATTGGATCTAAGTGTGCATGTATGTTGACTTGTAAATTGTATATGTAATAAATTTTACCAATTTTTTTTATTTTTTAGGTAGTAAATGCATAAATTTAATTTTAATTACTTACTAATATTTTTTTGTAGGTTGGTGATGCCAAATAAGCTTGCATATTCATACGGTTGACACTATTATTAAATAATTTCATATTCTTGAAGCTAAGAGAAGCTTATTGATGTAAGTTTCCTACTTTCATGACATATTTGCACAAACTCATATTATCTAATGCCTCTTTATATGTTTTTGTGTCCACTTTGACGCTCCCAACATATCACACAAGGTTTCACCTTTCACTTAAGACTTGATTTAAACCTACACTCTAAAAACATTGATCTTCTAACCTTATTAACCAAATCTACAGATATATAATCCCAATTTATCTCTTTATCAACTCAACCTAAAATCGTGACACCACTTATATTAGCTCCATATGACCCTTATTACAATCATTAATCAGATGGTTTCAACAATTTTGTCCTTTATTATGGTTAACTCTCACAAAACTTATAAATATGTCTACTTATTTATACATACCAAGGCTCTCTAATCATCTTATGTACACTCTATGAAACTTCCCCAATCTACCTATAAATCTATAAGCTTCATCTCTAAATTGTTTGGGATATATGATAATTTTAGTTTCCTAAACTCATGTTTTGCTTATTTAGACATAGGTTTGATTACACACAGTCACTTATAAGATTGTTTAGACATTCTTAAAAATCTTAAAATTTCACATATCTTATTATATGATCATTTAATAGGTGTGTACAATTTTTTAATTCATGTTCTAGGTAATACTTTAGGAGATATACAAGTTTCTTTATTCCAAAACTCTCATTTTCTTGACTTTTATAGACCTAAATGATATAATAATCTATTTAGATATTTTTATAAGTATTAAAAGGATGATACCAATTGGAATTAATATAGGGGGTTATGATAGATTTATCCACCAAATTTCAACCCATTTAGATGGGTCATTTTTAAAATAGACCACTTTTAGTGACTAAAATATCTTGTCTTAAGGTTAAGAACAAGAACTAGACCAAAATGGGTGGTGGGTTTGTCAACCAAGCATGATAGGAGACCAATAACCTGGTCCTATACATTATTCACCCCTTTTAATGTGTTTATAGCACCATTTTTCAGACAAGAGGCATCTAAAATAGAGTTTTACAACTGTAGTTCAACTTTGATAATATTTATTGTTAGTGTTTCCACACTCTTGAATAGTATTGAAAATGTGCTTACAAGTGGGATTAGACATCATGGTTTTTGGATTACATGTAACTTTTCCATCTATATTTACTTATATTGATGTATTTTCACCTAGGGGTCCTAGAGGTAGAAATGATACTTGGAGCTCAAGAAGTTGTCTCTTCATTACCAAAGGTTATGTTTTATGACCCATTAATACAACTTGTACCAAGAATTACTATCTAAGTTTATAATAAATTTATATAGGTTTAAATTATAATTATTTCATATTCACATGAGGGATCTTATGGTTTGTCCATAAGACCTACTATTTTTATTTTACGCATGTCTAAAGTTAGGCTAAATATATGCATTTTTATTGTGTTGGGAAGAGCATTATTAAGCCTAGAATGGGTGGTGGGTTTGTCAATCAGGCATGATGGGAGGGAAATAAACTTTTCCTAGAAATTATCCACCCATTTTAATGTTTTGGTAGTGCTATTTTTCATCCAAGAAGCACTGGAAATGGAGTTCTCCAACTACAGCTTCAACTTTGACAACATTTGTTGTCAGTGTTTACATGCTCCTGAATAGTACTAAAAATATGCTTACAGGTGGAATTAGAAATCATGGTCATTGGATAACATATAATTTTAAAATATATATTTTCTTAGAGTGATGTATTTACACTTTGGGGTCCCATAGGTAAAAATTCTAGTTGAAGCTCAAGATGTTGTCTCTTCACTACCAAAACATTGCATTTCAAGACCTATTATTGCAAATTATGCCATGCATTTATCTCTAATTTTATACTCACTTGATCAGTGGTGTAAATATAAGGATTTATTATTCATATCAGGGATCTTATGATTCATCCATATGACTTACTATTTTCATTTTATGCATGTATGAAGTTAGGCTAAAAATTTGCATTTTTCTTATGTTGGGGAGGGCGTTCTTGAGCCCAGAATGGGTGGTGTGTTTGTCGACCAGGTGTGATGGGAGGATAATATAATATTATTATATGTTATCTACCCATACATACCTATTTTTATTACTATTTTTTAGCCAAGAAACATCAAAAATGGAGTTCTATAATTGTAGCTTCAACTTTGACAACATTTGTTGTCAGTGTTTCTACACTCTTAAATAGTAGTGAAAATGTGATTATGGGTGGACTTGTATGAAATGGTTATTATAAAACATGTAATTTAATAATATATGTTTTATTATATTTATGTATTTTCACTTAGGATTCATGGAGGTATAAATGCTAGTTAGAGGTCAAAATGTTGTCTCTTCACTGCCAAAAAAGTTGCATTTCAAGACTTGTTACTACAACTTATACCATGAATTGATTTATAAGTTTATAATGAATTTATCTAGGGTTAAATTATATGGATTTAAAATTAATATGATGTATATTATGTTTCATCCACATTAATTACATTTTTGTATGCATGTATGAAGTTAGGCTAAAAATATGCATTTTTCTTGTGTTAGGAAGGGTGTTCTTGAGCTTGGAATGGGTGGTGAGTTTGTCAAAAAAGTATGATGGGGGGATAAAAACATGGTAATGGATGTTATACACTCCTAATAACATGTTTTTAGTGCCATTTTTTATCTAATAATAACCATAAATAGAATTCTCCAACTACAACTTCAACTTTGACAACATTTGTTGAAAATGTTTTTGTGCTCCTGAATAGTAGTGAAAATGTGATTACGGGTGGACATGGATGACATGTTCATCATATAATGCATAATTTTCCATTATATATGTATTAAAAGTGATTTATTTTGACCTGGGGCTCCCAAATTAATAAAAAAAATTAGATCTCAAGAAGTTATCTCTTCATTGCCAAAAAGTTGTATTTCAAGACTTGTTACTATAACTTGTGCCACGCATTGATATATATGTTTATACTCACTTTATATGGGGTGTAAATAAAGGTATTTCACATGCATAAGATGGATATTATGTTTTTTCCATATGACTTATTATTTTCATTTTACACATGCCTAAACTTAGGCTAAAAATATACATTTTTCTTGTGTTGGGAAGGGTATTCTTGAGCCCAGAATCATTAGTCCTTAAGAGAGATTATGTGTGTTATCATGAGTCCTTAAGAGATATAGAGTGTGTGTTTTCATGATTGATATGCATCTTAAAGAAGCTATTAGAAACTGAATAATGGTGCAGAAGGTTGCAAGGATGATGGAGGGTCACTAATGCACTTGTAACTACTATTTTGAGGAAAACATGCCTATTTCATGACCATTAGATGTCTTATAGGGATTATAGAAGACATATTCATCTTCATGGGACAAAATAATGTAAAATGTAACAAAATATTTTTTTAAAGGCCATTTACTAACTTAATCTAGAGAAGTTGATGAAGAATGTCAACTAAATATACATATTCCAACTTGTAAAATGTTTTCATCATCTATCTTATCATTTTAGAGGCATACAAGACCCTTCATAGGGATAAAAAGGCCATATTACACCATTGGAGAGACTAATGATAGTTTACAGTCTAGTAAATAGGATTTTGTAAGTGTGTTTGGGCAAATTTCTTGCTAATAAAGGATAATATTTGTTTGAAACCTATGTATTCATATCTATTATTTATAAAATAATGTGATTCATTTAATTCTAGAACATTTTTTTTACCTCAAATTGAATTGTCTCATTGGAAATCATAATACCCCTATTTTCTATGTGAGGATAGTCTTCTTGGTAGCTTACATCACGTGAAAAATCATGCATGCATTGAAAATTAATCTTGTATTGGTTAAAGGAGTATTATAATAGTATTTTGAAAGTATTGTATTTATTGGAGAATTTTTAGATTGTATGAATAATCAACAAGAAGCTCTTGACTTCTCAGAAAAACCCTAAAATAGGGTTTAGTGACATTAAAAGACTCATATTTTTTTTCAATCAATGTAATTAATCAAAAATTTGTACCATTAAGGATAATGTATATAAACTATTTCAATTTTTAGTTTGATGAATGAGACCCTGTGAAATAAGAAATCATGAACTGCGATAGTTTTTCTTGTAGGTGTTGATTTGTCAAAACAAGAAAGAACAATTTTGGATGAGAATTCTTGTAGATGAAGTCAATAATATTATTTTGATACTTGAGGAACCTTTTTTATCATTGAATAATGTAATTTTTTTTGAGGTGGATGAATAACCTAATAAGTGATTTGACTTACTAAGAGCCAATTAGGCTTAGAGACCTAAAATGTAGAATTGGTCTAGATTTGATCTTTTTAAGAATCCAATGAATGGAGATTGGTTTATTCACAATAGAGTTAATCTATAGATATTGAAATAAATTTAAAAACACTATATAATGAGTGTAAGATTCAAAAACATTGTTCTTAAGGCCTAATTGTTCTAAAATAGACTTGTTGTAGTCTTGAGATAGAGTTTATGTTTTGGATTATCAAGTGTATTAGTGGATGTTTGAACCCATACAAAGGAATTATTTGAGTAAAATGATGGTATAATAATCCTTTCATTTTTATATAAGAGGGATTTATTTAAAAACATATATTTTAAAGTTAAAAAGAGTTTATATCAAAACTCAAATTGATTATCTCCAAAGTTGTAGGTTTCCCTTAAGAGAGTTAAAAAAGATAGACCCATCAAGTGACATCACTTATCTAAGGGACTCAAAATACCATACATCATTAAAAAATAACCATACATGCCATATTGAAGCATAAAAATGATTCTTATTGACTTTAATATGACACAATTGACTCTTTTTGACTAATATGTACAAACTTGGATCTTTTAGATGATGTTCCTACATCACTTACATAGCTTGAATAAATGGGTATAATTAATTTAAAACTAGATAAATTAATATTATGTATCAATAGTCAAACATTTAACTTCATGTTAATATAATCAAAAATAATGTTCCATTCTCAAATGTGTATCAATGGTCAAACATTACACTTCATTATTGATAATAATAAAAACCATAAAGGCATACAATATGATAATAAAAACCATATCAATACAATACTAATAAAAACCATAAAGGCATATAAAATAAGAACATAATAGATTTTTAGGTGAATTCATGTATTACAATTCTAATTATACATAAATTTCCATATAGGCATACAAAAAATTACATCATCTAATAACATAGTATCTAATTTTAGGTTAATGTCATATATGTATACAATGCCAAAAGTGCATGCATTGTCATATAGGCATACAAAAATTTACATCATATAAGACATATTAATATTAAAATACACTCCCTCTATTTTTAGTCCTTGAATAATACTCTCCCTAGGATTCCCTACATGTAGATGGAGATCCCTTAAATGCCTTGGCTTGCTCCAAGTTATGACTATAGGTCCTAAACTAATAGCTTGCTTGTAGTTAAACTTATTCAAATACAAATATTATTATAAAATTAACATACTATACATGAAACCAAGTTAAAAAATTAATTTTAAACAAAAATCATTTAAACATGCACTTACTCCAAGCTCATGGTCCTACTCAATCTACTTCTGACTCTCAACCAGGTGAATGACAAGTTCAGCTACATGAACAAGCATGTGAAATGATGAATGAACACGAGGATGTGCCATAGTAGTATTCTAAATTAGACTATTATATGTTAGTTGACAACCCTAGATACACAATACATTCACATAAGTTATATTTTCCCAAGTACATGGAGTAAAATTAATAAAATAAATCTATTTTTAGAATTCAAAATTACAAGTTTTAATATGTACCTTTGTGAGTGCCTATGCGAAAGAAATTGTAGTAATAATGTCAATGTTTATCTTAGCTCATAGTGAAGTAGGATTTTTTACTCTATTCATCAACTGAGAAAATAATGTTACTTAGTTTTCTAGAAACTATTGAAGATATATCACTTTTTTTTCTCCTTTATTAAACCAAGAGTGTATTTAATAGTAGTGTACTTGAATTTTTAGATCCTTGATAGATAAATTTAAGTATATTATTAAAAATACATAGATAAAATGTGCATAGATAATAATATTAACTCAAAATTTTACCTCTATATATGTAAATGGTGTCTTACTAACATGGATGGATGCAGTAGTAGATGGGCCACTGACTAGCTCTGTAAATGTAAACATAGGCTGAGTAAGATCAAATAATGCACCTGTGGATTGTGATGACTAAGGCACCTCATGTAACATAAAAATTACATATATATTATTAAATCAATGTATAGATTAATTTTTATCTTTTAAATTTGCAAATATAACTTAAATTTAACATGAAATTTATACAAAATATACCTGCATGCAGGTAGTGGTCGATGTGTGCACACAAAATGTGTGTGTCAAAATCTCATTAGTCAAGATTATATCATCCAATCCATTTGAAGCACCACCATTGTTAGGGTATGGAGCTAAAAGCTTCACCCATGAGCAAATGTAGAAGTTGCAGGCATTCAACAGTCACTGACGATGGTCAAAAACAGACCAAAGGCGACCAACGTCGGTAAAGGAGGACACCAGGATCGGCCAACGTCGGCAGGTTCAAGAAGGCAGGAACCGATGTCGGTTACCTATGGCATCGAGAACCTATTTTTGTGCGTAAACAAAATGTTTGCATGATAAGGAACGAACTATTGGTTATTAAGTCCACGTTTCTAATTTGAGTAGGACTGTAACTATAGCCCTTGTTTGGAGGTGCATCTATCAGTTGTAAGTGCATGCTCATGAGTCTCTATATTTATATAATAGAGATAGATCTTCTTAGTTCATTGGACAAGAAGAAGTAGAAGAGAACAATACTGTAGAGGTAGAATACAGATTGTATATCAATCCAGATTGTGGAGTTGACTGTAATTGAGAGAGAGGACTCTTGAGGGAAAAATATCTAAGAAGAGATCTGTACATCTAGAGAGGTGTGGAAGAAAAGAAGTTTCTTCAATTGTAATTCCTTCTGTAAAGAGTTGAATACAAGTTTTCAGGGTGGTTTCTTGTATCTCTTGTTTCTTGTTAATTCTGATTCTAGTTACTTATCTATCCAATTTAATTCTGTGTTTATTGCTTTCATAAGTGTAATCATATTGTTGATTGATCCCCAACAAGTGGTATCAGAGCTTTGGTTCACTAACAGGCAGTTCAAATCTGGTTAGTGTGTATTGATTACAGGTTACTCACAGGGATTTTTGTTTGAGTGGGAGAAAGCAATGGCAGAAGAAAGTAAGCTAAGAATGGAGAAGTTCAATGGAAAGAACTATCAATTATGGAGAATGCAGATAGAAGATTATCTATATCAAAAAGATTTATACTTACCATTAGGAGGGACTGCAAAGCAGCCCAAAGACATGGATGATGAAGAATGGGAAGTTCTTGATAGAAAGGCTCTTGGATCAATAAGATTGAGTCTAGCATCTACTGTGATATCTAATTTATCACAGGCAATGTCTATGGTAGAGTTAATGACTACTTTAGCAAATTTATATGAAAAACCCTCAGCTTCTAATAAGGTATATCTTATGAAGCAGTTATTTAATTTGCAGATGCAGGAAGGTAGTTCTGTATCTAATCATTTGAATGATTTCCATGGAATTGTGAATCAATTAAATTCAGTCAAAATAGTATTTGATGATGAAATTAAAGCTCTATTAATCTTATGTTCTTTACCAGAAAGTTGGCACAGCTTAGTAATGGCAGTTAGTAATATTGCTTTTGCTTCAAATATTTTAAAAGTAGATGATGTGGTTAGTGTAATCTTGAATGAAGAAATTCGCAAGAAAAGCACAGAAGAGACATCAGGGAACCCTTTGAGTTTTGAGAGCAGGGGAAGATAGAAAGAGAAGAGCAAGAAAGGGAGATCAAGATCTAAATATAAGGTGAGAGGTAGATCTAAATCCAGAAATGGCAGGAAGCCACAATGTTGGAATTGTGGAAAGATTGGGCACATAAGCAAAGATTGCTGGTCAAAGCCTAAAGAGGACAGACAGCATGAAGATAAAGAAGTAAAGGTGGAAGGTATTTTTTCACAAGATGCTCTTATATTCTCTTTGCATACTAATATAGAATCTTGGGTATTAGATTCTAGTGCATCTTTCCATGCAACCCCTAATAAAGAATATTTCAGTGACTATGTCCATGGAGATTTTGGAATAGTTTACTTAGGGGATGATGAGCCTTGCAAAATAGTTGGCAAAGGTAAAGTGCAGCTGAAAATGTAGAATGGCAACACATGGGTGTTGAGAGACGTCATGCATGTTCCCAGCTTGAAGAGAAATTTGATTTCTGTAGGAAAGTTAGGGGATGAGGGTTGTACAGTAACTCTCACAGCTGAATCTTGGAAGGTTTTCAAGGGTGCACTTGTATTGGCCAGAGGTAAGAGAGTAGGTACTCTCTATTTATGTAATTATATTACTGACAATTCTCCTTCTATATTATCTACTTCAGATGTAGATGCAAAATTGTGGCATCAAAGGCTTGGCCGCATGAGTGAGAAGGGAATGACAATTCTTAAGTCAAAAGGTATGTTTCCAGATTTAAAAAGCATAGATCTAGATTTTTGTGAAGACTATATTTTTGGAAAACAGAAGAGAGTGAGTTTTCTCAAGACTGGGTCAATAAAGAAGAAGCACAAATTGCAGCTTGTTCACATAGACGTGTGGGGACCAGCCCAAGTTACTTTTATTGGAGGATCATAGTACTATGTTTCCTTCATAGATGATGTTACAAGAAAGGTATGGATCTATTGTATTAAGAAGAAATCTGATGTTTTTGACATGTTTAAGATTTGGAAAGCTATGGTTGAGAATGAAACAGGCAAGAGATTGAAGTGTCTGAGATCTGACAATGGTGGTGAGTTTTGTAGCCACAAATTCAATTGGTATTGTTATATGCATGGGATCCATAGGCAAAGTATTGTTCCAAGAACACCTCAGCAAAATGGAGTTGCTGAAAGGATGAACAGAACAATCATGGAGTGTACAAGGTGTATGAGATTGCATGCTGGATTGCCCTTAGAGTTTTGGGCAGAAGTTGTGGATACTGTAGTGTACCTGATTAACAGAGGACCCTCTACAGTGCTAGATGGTGGAATTCCAGAAGAGGCATGGACAGGTAAAAATGTAGATTTATCATTTCTCAAAGTTTTTGGTTGTGAAGTCTTTGTGCACATTGATAAGGAAAATAGAAAGAAGCTTGATGCTAAGTCTATGAGGTGCACATTTGTTGGCTATGGCTCTGATGAGTTTAGATTCAAGTTATGGAATCTGGGAACTAACAAGATAATTAGGAGCTATGATGTTTTCAATGAAAAAGTGATGTATAGTGATTAGCTGACGAACTTGAATCATCCTGAGGAGAGCAATGCAAAACTGGGCGATGTGAAGGTCCATAATAAGCTTGTGGGAAAGAAAAATCACAGGAAGGAAAACACAAAGACCGGCGTCGGTTAGGTAGGAACCAACGTTAGCCAAACAGGGACTGATGTCGGTCGTACAGGAACCGATGTCGGCCAGGCAGAGACCGACGTCGGTCAGGCAGAACCGACGACAGTCAGTTATAGGCCTAGAAGTGACCGAGGTTGGCCACTGTCAGAGAATTTGGGCGGACAGTGTGTTGTGGATGAGTCTCAGTCGCCCAACAGGAGGTTAGAAAGGGTAAGTAAACCTCTAATTCGATATTCTCCTTCATTATTCTATTTATTGCTTACTGATGGTGGAGAACCAGAGGGTTTTGATGAAGTAATATAGGTAGATTCCAAGAGTCAGTGGGAGCTAGGCATGAATGAGGAAATTGATTCCTTGAGAGAGAACCAAACATGGGATTTGGTTGAATTGCCAGCAGGAAAGAAGACACTGAAGAATAGATGGATCTACAGGTTGAAAGAAGGTGAGAATGGATAGATGAGATATAAGGCCAGGTTAGTAGTAAAAGGATTTGCACCGAAACTAGGTATTGACTTTGGTGAGATTTTATCTCCTGTTGTTAAAATGACTTCTATACGGACTGTATTGTCTTTAGTTGCTATTGAGGATTTGCATCTTGAGCAGCTTGATGTTAAGACAGTGTTTCTTCATGGAGATTTGGATGAAGAAATATATATGGATTAGCTGGAAGGATATGAGGTCAAAGGTAAGGAGAAGCTAGTGTGCAGATTGAAGAAAATCTTGTATGGCCTCAAGCAAGCTCCAAGACAATGGTACTTGAGATTTGACAGGTTTATGACTGAGCAGGGCTACAGTAGATGTCAATCTGACCATTGTGTATATTTTAAGAGATTGGATAATGGTAGATATATTATTCTATTGTTGTATGTAGATGATATGCTAGTTGCAGGATCACACATGCAAGATATCTTTGAGCTTAAGGTGAAATTAGCTCACACGTTTGCCATGAAGGATTTGGGAGCAGCAAAGAAAATCCTTGGCATGAGTATTAAGAGAGACAGGAAAAATCACAGGTTGATTTTGTCTCAAGAGGATTATGTGAACAAGGTGTTGAAATGGTTCAATATGCAGGATGCAAAACCGGTAAGCACACCTATGGCTGGACATTTCAAGTTAAGTAAAGAACAATGTCCTAATTCACATGATGAGGTAGAGTACATGAGAAAAGTTCCATATGCTTCTGCAGTAGGAAGTTTAATGTATGCAATGGTTTTTACTAGGCCTGATATTGCCCAAGCAGTGGGAGTTGTAAGTAAGTATATGGCCAATCCAGGAAAGGAACACTGGAAAGCAGTTCAGTGGATCCTTAGATATCTGAAAGGAACCAACAGTAGGCACTTGTGCTATGGCGGTTCAAATACTTCTCTACATGGTTATGTAGATTCAGATATGGTAGGTGATTTGGATGGTAGGAGAAGCACCACAGGATATGTTTTTATTGTAGGTGGAATGGTGGTTAGCTGGATATCAAAGTTGCAGAAGGTTGTTGCCTTGTCAACTACAGAAGCAGAGTATATTGCAGTCACAGAGGCTAGCAAAGAGATGATATGGATGACACGGTTCATGGAAGAGCTTGGAAAGGAGCAAGAGAGTTGTAGACTATACAGTGATAGTCAGAGTGCAATTCATTTGGCTAAGAATTTAGCCTTTCATTCAAGAACAAAGCATATACAGCTTAGGTACCACTTCATTAGATATGTATTGGAGGATGGTGAGTTGAAGCTGGAGAAGATCCATACAGATAAGAATCTTGCAGATATGTTAACCAAGCCAGTTACAAGGGAGAAGTTGAATCTTCATTCAACTTTCGTTGGTCTTCAAAATTGAGTTGAAGATGGAGGAGCTAGAAGATATTGTTATACAGGTACTGGTGCAGTTGTTTATCTCCAAGTGGGAGATTGTTAGGGTATGGAGCTAAAAGCTTCACCCATGAGCAAATACAGAAGTTACAGGCGTTCAACAGTCACCGACGATGGTCAAAAATAGACCAAAGGTGACCAACGTCGATCAAGGAGGACACCAAGATCTGCCGATGTTGGCAGGTTCAAGAAGGCAGGAACCGATGTCAGTTACCTGTGGCATCCAGAACCTATTTCTGTGCGTAAACAAAATGTTTGCATGTTAAGGAAGGAACTGTTGGTTATTAAGTCCGTGTTTCTAATTTGAGTAGGACTGTAACTAGAGCCCTTGTTTGGAGGTGCATCTATCAGTTGTAAGTGCATGCTCATGAGTCTCTATAGTTATATAATAGAGATATATCTTCATAGTTCATTGGACAAGAAGTAGAAGAGAACAATACTATAGAGGTAGAATATAGATTGTATATCAATCCAGATTGTGGAGTTGATTGTAATTGAGAGAGGACTCTTGAGGGAAAGAGATCTAAGAAGAGATCTGTACATCTAGAGAGGTGTGGAAGAAAAGAAGTTTCTTCAATTGTAATTCCTTCTGTAAAGAGTTGAATACAAGTTTTTAGGGTGGTTTCTTGTATCTCTTATTTCTTGTTAATTATGATTCTAGTTACTTATCTATCTGATTTAATTCCATGTTTATTGCTTTCATAAGTGTAATCATATTGTTGATTGATCCCCAACAACCACCATCATTTTAATTTATAGTGTATATAATACCACAATATTTGTAGGGATGGGATCAAGTATGAACACTATGTGGAGTATTTCCAGCATTGATCTCTAAAATCATACTCATGTTAAATGAGTGTATTATTAAGCACATTAAGTGCATGAAAAGTGTCAATATCCACAACCTCCTTCACCATAGAGGAGATCTCAAGATTAAGTGACTCTTAAGTATGGATCCTTACACGCCGAAAGTGCACTTGGCCAATATTTCATAGAGCTTTTCCCTCAACCCTGAAACTCACCATAATCAAAATAGTTTAGATTCTTATTTAGGATAAACTCACAATAGAGTTTCTTCAAAAACTACAATGGGACCTCATGGTTGTTACATGGTGGATAATCAAACACCATCCACCATCTATCCCATATATTGTCTTTAATCAAGTTATGGTGGCATCAATGGATAGGGAAACATTTATTGGTAAGTGGAAATATTGCATTGGTGGTTGGGTCGATGAATAAGGTAAATATTTTAATATCTTTATTCTTCACCTCTTGTGCTGACATTTTGTCAGCATAATAATCCCTAAATGTATCCTTATATGATACATATCTATTAATTTGACTCGTTATCGAGTCAACTTGACCTAATATTGACTCTAGGGTATTGGTTAGATAGGTGTTGTGGGTGTTGGTGGAAGTGGGGTCCCTCATTCTCCTAATTACTTGCTTAATTTCAATTTTTTTCCACTATATGTGAAGATAGATCCTCCTGATAGCCTAAGGGATATTTTTTAACTGTAGGAGGGATAAGAGGGTTAGGTGGAGGGTTAGATAAAGGGTTAGATAGAGGGTTAGGAGGAAGTTTAGAAGGGTGACCTCTTTCATGAGAGTGGGTAACATAATTTATCAATCAAATAATGTAAATAACTAAAAATTAAAAAAATGAGGGTTAGTAGGTTTAGTTTTTTATCACTTAAAACCTATACATGGTGTCATCATTGACATGGTGAGGTTTTTAGATTTCCAATGAAGATCACATGATAGCACAACTAGTTGAGCAAAATTCAATCATATGATGGCACAAGATAGCAAATGGAAAATGTGAATGAGATGTTTAGGGGGTTTGGGTGGGTTTTTAAGAACATTTTCAACATTTAAAATTTTTATGCATGATAATGTGTGTGTTTTAATGCATACATGTTTTTGGCACTAAGAATGATTAAAATTTCTAAAAACTACAAAAATGTATGTGTTATGGCTTTGTATCCCAACCCTAAAATTTAAACAATGTGTACATGTTATATACATAACATGTACATGTTATGTTTATAATGTGTATGCGTTATGGGAAATGTCCATGTAATTATCCCCCAACCTCGTACACATACCCATTGAGATTACATAAGAGATTATAGCACAAGTCATAGGACTGAAGATGGAGAAAGTGAAATATTTCAAGTCTGGTAGGGATTAAAAATAAGAAAAGGATAATTTTTATCTAGAAGGATAGAAATTATTTGAATTTCAAGGTGGTTTTTTGATAAGAGACTTTCCTTGACCTCAAAATAAAATAGTAAAGTAGATCATGCAATTTATAATTCTTGAGGATAGGTATAAGGTTTTTCATATGTCCCACTTTATTTTTATTAATTTATTTAGGTATCATAGTCCAATAATTAATCTTTCTATGTCTTATATTCTTTATAAAATTTGGTTTATGATGTGAAAAATAGAAAGAACAAAAATCCTTTACATTAGGCATTTATTTTTCTATTCAAATGTTGAGTTATGGAGCTAAAAGCTTCACTGAATGTGCAAATGTGGAGGTTGTTGGGTTACAAAGTAACCGACATTGGTGAGGCCAACCGACATCAGTTATATTCAGCTACACAGTAACCAGCATCGGTTATTGTCAACCAGCATCAGTCAGACAGGAAGTGACATCGGTTACCTTCAGACCGACATCGGTCATTTTTGTGTTTCTAGAATTGTTCTAATTTTAGACGAACAGTTAGTTTGCATGTAAAGACTAATTTTAGTCTTGAGTTTGCATTTCTAATTATTGTTTGGTTTTGGATCTATTTAAGAGACCCATGGGGCTGTATTTTAATGTAAGCAAGGTCAATTAGATCTACAAGGTGCAAGATCAAGAAGATTTGCTGCAGAGTAGGCAACAACGGTTGAGTTGATTGTCACTTGGAAGGTAGGCAACAACAACCATTGGGTTGATTATCAGTGGAGGGAATAACTCAGTGTTGAGTTGGTTTTAATTGAGAGAGATAGAGAACTCTTGAGGGAGAATTACTGTACACCCAAGAGGTGTGGGAAGAGTGAGATTTCTTCATTGTATTTCCTTCTTGAAGAGTGTTAATACAAATTGTATTATTTCTCGTATCTCCTATTCTTTGTTGTTTCTGATTTCTAGTTACTTATTACTTTTGGTTTAATTCCATGTTTAGTTGCTTATACAAAGGTAATCAATTGTACTCCAAGGAGGATCCTAACAGTTGGTATTAGAGCTAGGATCACTAACAAGTGGTAGAGCAGGTTAGTGTTTGATGATTACAGGTTCACTCACAGGGGTTTCTATTTGAGTGGGAGTAAAGCAATGGCAGAAGAAAGTAAACTAAGAATGGAGAAATTCAATGGCAAGAATTATCAATTATGGAGGATGCAGATAGAAGATTATCTGTATCAAAAAGATCTGTACTTACCATTGGGTGGGGTTTCAAGTAAGCCCATATATATGCAAGATGAAGAATGGAATGTTCTTGATAGAAAGGCTCTAGGATCTATAAGGTTGAGCCTAGCATCGTCTGTGATTTCCAAATTATCACAGGCAAAGATAATGGTAGAGTTAATGGAATCTTTGGCAAATTTATATGAAAAACCCTCAGCTTCGAATAAGGTATTTCTTATGAAGCAATTATTTAATTTGCATATGCAGGAAGGTGGATTGGTATATAGTCATCTTAATGATTTCCATGAAATTGTAAATCAGTTAATTTCAGTCAAAATAGTTTTTGATGATGAAATTAAGGATCTCTTAATCTTATGCTCTTTACCTGAAAGTTGGAATAGCTTGGTAATGGCAGTTAGTAATACTATGTCTGCTTCAAATATCTTGAAAGTTGATGATGTTGTTAGTGTAATATTGAATGAATAAATTCATAGGAAAAGCACAAGGGAAACATCAGGTAATGCTTTAAGTGTTGAAAGCAGGGAATGGCAAAGAGAGAAGGGCAAGCAAGGGAAATCAAGGTCAAAGATAGGCAGTAGATCCAAATCCAGAAATGGAGGTATAACCTATTAGAATTGTGGAAATAAAAGACATGCAAAGAAAGATTGTTGGTTGAAAGAAGAACAGCATGAAGGTAATAAAGAAGCAAATGATGCAGGTATTGTTGCACATGATGCTCTTATATTTTCTTTGGATAGTCAGGTAGAATCATGGGTTTTAGATTCTAGTGCTTCTTTCCATGAAACCCCAAATAGAGAATTTTTCCATGATTATGTCCATGGAGACTTTGGAAAAATTTATTTAGGGGATGGTGAGCCTTGTCAAATTGTTGGAAAAGGAAAAGTATAGCTAAAATTATAGAATGGAAACACATGGGTGTTGAAGGATGTCATGCATGTACCCATCCTAAAGAGGAATCTGATTTCTATAAAAAAGTTGGGTGATGAGGGTTGCACAGTAACTCTCACAGCTAAATCTTGGAAAGTTTCCAAGGGTGCACTTGTATTAGCTAGAGGTAAGAAAGTAGGTACACTTTATCTATCTACTTGTATTACTGATTCTCCTTCTGTTTTATCTACTTCAGATGTAGATGCAAAGATGTGGATCTGTAGGCTTGGTCACATGAGTGAGAATGGAATGCATGTTCTTAAGTCAAAAGGTAAGCTTTCAGATTTGATAGATCTAGATTTATGTGAGCATTGTATGTTTAGGAAATAGGAGAAAGTGAGGTTTCTCAAGACTGGGTCAACAAAGAAGAAGCACAAGTTGGAGCTTGTTCACACAAATGTGTGGGGACCAGCTCAAGGAGCTTCTATTGGAGGATCACAGTGCTATGTTTCTTTCATTGATGATGCTACAAGAAAGGTATGGGTTTATTGCATAAAGAGGAAATCTAATGTTTTTGACACATTTAAGAAATGAAAAGCCTTAGTTTTCAAGGAGAAGGTGATGAACAGTGATCAAATCAAGAGGCTAAATAATTTTGAGTAGAAACATGTTGATTTGGATAAGGTTATTATGCAAAATGAGCTCATAGGTAAAAATCATAACTCACAGGAAAACATAGATACTGGCATCAGTCATGTGAGAACTGACGTCGATCAGGTAGGAACCAACATCAGTTAGGTGAAGACTGAAGTCAGTGATGTCAAGTAGGTGGACACTGATGTTGGTTAGGAAATTGACATCGGTGATCAGGTGGAATCGACATCAGTCAGGTGCAGACTGAGGTCAGCCAGAGATGACTTAGATCGGTCACTATTAGAATGAAATTTGGGCAGACAGCAAGCTGTCAATGAGTCTCAAATGCCCATGAGGAGGTTTGAAAGGGTAAGTAAACCTCAAATTCATTATTCCCCTTCTTTATACTACTTGTTGCTCACTGATGGTGGAAAACTAGGAAGTTTTGAAGAGGTAATGTAGGTAGAATCTAGGAAACAGTGGGAGCATGGCATGAATGAGGAAATTGATTCCTTGAAAGAGAACCAAATGTGGGATTTGGTAGAGTTGCTAGTCGAAAAGAAAGCACTAAAAATTGAATGGATTTATAGGTTAAAGAAAGGAGAGAATGGACAAGTAAGATAGAAGGCCAGGTTATGTGGTCTTGAGAAAACTGCAAGACAATAGTATTTGAGGTTTGACAAGTTTATGACAAAGCATGGCTTTAGTCAATGTCAATGTGACCATTGTGTTTATTTTACCAGATTGGATAATGATAGCTACATTATCTTGTTACTATATGTGAATGATATGCTTGTTACAAGTTCACACATGTAGGAGATTACTGAGCTAAAGGTAAAATTAGCTCACACATTTGCCATGAAGGATTTAGGAGCAGCAATCCTTGGCATGAGTATTTCTAGAGACAGGGAAAATCATAGGTTGATTTTGTCTCAAGAGGATTATGTGAATAAGGTAGTGGAGAGGTTCAATTTACAAGATGCAAAATTGGTAAGCACACCTATGGCTGGATAGTTCAAGTTAAGCATAGAATAGTGTCCTAAATCACATGATGAGGTTGAGTACATGGTATGTACTAGACTTGATATTGCCTAAGTAGTGGGAGTTGTTAGCAAGTTTATGGCCAATCCAGGAAAGAAGCACTAGAAAGCAATTCAGTGGATTCTCAGATATTTGAGAGGGACCAACAGTAGGCATTTATGCTATGCAGGGTCAAACACTTCTCTACATGGGTATGTAGATTCAGATATGGCAGGTGACTTGGATGGTAGGAGAAGCACCACAAGATATGTGTTCACTGTTGGTGGAACAATAGTTAGTTGGATTTTAGAGTTGTAGAAGGTTGTTGCAGTCACAGAGGCTAGCAAGGAAATGATATGGATGACTTGGTTCATGGAAGAGTTGGAAAAGGAGCAAGAGAGTTGCAGATTGTACAGTGATAGTCAAAGAGAAATTCATTTAGCAAAGGATTCAGCCTTTCATTCAAGAACCAAACATATACAACTTAGGTACCACTTCATTAGATAGGTATTAGAGGATGGACAGTTGAAGCTGGAAAAGATCCATATGGATAAGAACCCTGTAGATATGTTAACAAAGTTGAGAACAAAGGAGAAGTTGAATCTTCATTCAACTTTTGTTGGTCTTCAAGATTGAACTTGAAGATGGACATACAAGCTAGAAACAAATTAGAGGATGTTGTTGTATAGGTACATGTATAGATGTAGTTGTTTATCTCCAAGTGGGAGATTGTTGAGTTATGGAGCTCAAAGCTTCACTAAATGTGCAAATGTGGATGTTGCTAGGTTACAAAGTAACCGACATCGGTCAGGCCAACCGACATTGGTTATATTCAGCTACATAGTAATCAACATCAATTATTGTCGATTGACATTAGTCAGATAGGAACTGACATCGGTCACCTTCAGATCGACATCGGTCATCTGTGCATTTCTAGAACTGTTCTAATTTTAGACAAACAATTAGTTTGCATGTAAAGATTAATTTTAGTCTTGAGTCTGTGTTTCTAATTATTGTTTGGTTTGGGATCTATTTAAGAGACCCATGGGGCTATATTGTAATGTAAGCAAGGTCAATTAGATCTGCAAGGTGCAAGATCAAGAAGATCTGTTGGAGAGTAGGCAACAATGGTTGAGTTGATTATCACTTGGAAGGTAGGCAACAATAACCATTGGGTTGATTGTCATTGGAGGGAACAACTCAGTGTTGAGTTGGTTGTAATTGAGAGAGAGAGAGAGAGATAACTCTTGAGGGAGAATTATTGTACACCCAAGAGGTGTGGGAAGAGTGAGATTTCTTCATTGTATTTGCTTCTAGAAGAGTGTTAATATAGATTGTATTATTTCTCGTATCTCCTATTCTTTGATGTGTTTGATTTCTAGTTACTTATTACTTCTGGTTTAATTTTGTGTTTATTTGCTTATACAAAGGTAATAAATTGTACTCCAAGGAGGATCCTAACATAAAAAATATGTTAAAGCCATCAATAGTGGTCCTCTTTATAATCTAAAGATGGGATTAATTAGAATATGTTTAAGGAAGGGATGAAGTAGAATCTCAAAAGTTCATCTAAGGGAAAGAAGTTTATTATAGAGGATGTGAAGAATACAAATGTTGATAAGGTTCTAAAGGATATCAAAGCTAACTTTTTGGGGGTCTCTAACAATGAACAGTAGGGGGATCTGATTGATAAAATTTAATAAGTGGTGGCTATATTTTAGCTTCTTAAGGATCATAAGGGCAAGGATTTGGAGAAGTCCAAGGCAGAGGGGAAACTAAAGTTAGGAGTAAGGTGGACACATATTTTGAATATGTAGGAGTAAGTGCATGAAGATGATGGAAAATTTTATGTAAAATTTATCACAATGCGTACATGGTATTACTCAACACTTATGCATTAAAGTAATAATGTGTACACATTATTTGAATTTAGGATCAATAAATTCTAAATCATAAAGTGTACACATTATTTATGTTATCCATCACATGCAGGAGTTACTTATGCTATGTATAATGCATATGTGTTATTCATAGCATGCATATCATGTACATGTTATGCATAACATACATAACATGTACCCATTATGCATAATGGATAACAACTTGAAACAAAAATTAAAAAATCCCAATGTATTGTGTGTATAACATTATCAAAGTATACATAGCATCCATATGTTATGTATACTATGCATAATGTGTATGTATTATAACAACTATTTTAAAAAAACCAATGTATGAATTATGTATAGTATACATAACACGTATGCATTAAAATAATTACAAACAAAATATAAAAATCCAAAGCTCATGACCATGTTATTTAATTTTTATTTTACTTTGGCCTCCATCATCTTTTCCCTATACCACATTCACATTATGTTTGGAGGATGATAAAACACATTAGAATTTCCCATTACCAAGACAATTCGATAATGCCACCATGGAAGAGAGGCCAACAAGCAAAAACCAAGCCTGTTAACATTAGATTTTAGTAATTTTTTTATTTGCATTGTCTTATTGTTAAAACCATTTTTTAATAACCTGTCCAAATTCAAAGAAATAACCTAACCCTTCAAACCCTCCTCCTAGCCCTCTTAGCCCTCATATCCACCCTATAATTACACAATACCCCCTAGGTAATTAGAAAGATTTGGATGCACACATAGTCAAGAACAAAATACAAATTGAACAAACAATTAGGAGAATGAGGGACCCACTTTGACCAACACCCATCATACCTTTTTGGCTAATACCTTACATTTATTACTACACCAATTTGACTTGATAATGAGTCAAATTAATAGATGGGCATCATATATGGATAGATGTAGGGATTATTATGATAAAAATTTGTCAAGACATGAAGTGAAGGATAAACAAATATCAAAAGACCTAATTTGTGCATTATTCATATATCCAACAACTAATGTACCTTTTCCACCATCTATTAAATGGTTCCTAATCCATTGATGTATGCAAAATTTGATTAGAAACAATTTTTTGGATCAATGGTGGATGGTAATTGATTACCCACCTTGAAAGAATCATGAGATTACATTGTATTGTTCAAGGAAAATCTTATATGAGTTTTTCATCAATGAGATTCCTAACTATTTTGACTACTCATAGTTTTAAGGTTGAGGAAAGGGCTTTACATAGAATAGAATAGGTGAAAACCATAAAATTAATCAAAATAAAATTATTCCTTCCTAAAATCCACCTCAGATTGAAATCCTATTTATAATTAATGAGTTAATGGAGACTAACAATTTATATGTACTTAATAAAGATACAGACACACTCATTCAACATATGAGTAATATTTATGAGAGTAATGTTGGAAATGATGGACATGGGGATACTTCACCTATTGTATATACCTGACCTCACCCTTACAAATGTTTTGGTTTACACACACACAGACACACACACACACGAACTATCAAATAATATCAATAGGATTTGCTTATAAAATAATTCATATATCATGGAAAGAGATTTAAAAAATTCATTATTATTACAATTTTAGGATTAATATGTTGTCAAAGAAGGAAACGCTTCCCTATGCCATGGAAAATTAGTAAAGCAAACATCTTCACATATATTTCAGGGTGATATATGCTTGTATAACTATGATAGTTCAATATCTCCACTTTTGGTGATTTTTGGCTCAAAATGGGCACTAACAACACATTTGAGGTGGTAGATAACATCCAAGACCAGGTTCTTTGCCTTTGATCGCACTCGGTCAAGAGAACCACTACTCATCCTGCTGCAAGAATTCCCTTCCCAATACAAGAAAAATTATAGTTTTTTGGACTAAATTCATATGAACATAAAACATAAATAATAATTCATTGATATAAATAGAAAGAACCCTCACATACATGTCTAATCCCTATAATTTAATCCCAAATCATGTGAATGTAACCTTGGAGATGAATCTATGGCATACATTATAGTAACAGGTCTTGAAATGCAAACTTTTAATAGTGAAAAGACAAGTTCTTGTCCTCCGACTAACATTTCCACCTCTGAGACCTCCAAGTATAATTCCATCACATAAAACACATCTAAATAGGAAAATGACACTTGATTCCATCACCATGACCTCAAAATCCACCCGGATTTGTATTTTCACTAATGTTCAAGAGAGTGGAAACACTGACAATAAATGTTGTCAATGTTGAAGCTACATTTGGATAACTCTATCCCCAATTATTTGTGGCTCTAAATTGGCACTGCCAACACATTCAAAGTGGTGGATAACATGTAGGACCAAGTTATTGGCCTTTAATCACACTTGGTCAACAGACCCACTACTCATTTTGGCCTCAAGAATGCCCTTCCCAATACAAAATAATTGTATTTTTGAAGCCTAACTTTAAACATGCATAAAATATAAATTATAAATCATTGGCATGAACTAAAATAACCCTCACATGCATGTATATACCTTGTAATTTCAATTAAATAATGTTTATGGAGCCTTGGAAATGGAGCAATGGTACACATTTCACTAACAAGTCTTGAAATGTAAATTTTTTATAGTGAAGAGATAAATTCTTGTTTTTTGCCTAACATTTCCACTTGTGGGACCTGCAGGTGAAAGTACATAACTTTAAACACATCTAGATAGGAAAATTACATGTTATCCCATGAACACAACCTCCAAATACACCTGGATGCATATTTTCACTATTGTTTAGAAGCATGGAAACATTGAAAATAAATATTGTTAAAGTTGAAATTACTATTGGAGTCATCCAAGATATCTAATAAGCCATAAATGCACAAAACCTTAGGAGTAGGTGAAATCCAAAATTGTAAATAAAAAAAAATGAATGCCTTAAATGAGGTTCCAAGTTGTAGATTACAAAGACCATGGTGATTATATAGAGGAGAGATAGAACATGACCCCACATTAATATAAAAGTGGGTCTATCTTCCTCAAAGACCTAATGTGACCTAAACAAGTTGACTAGAATAATTGTGTAGGTAAACCAAAGTGTAAAAATCATACATTAACACCCCTTGAAACATAACATAGGTGGGTAGAAGAATCAGGTCTAAAAAATGAGGCCTGATGAGGTACCCAAAAACAAAGCGACTCCCATAAGGTGGATAAAAGGAGAAGACCCATAGTAAAAAATCCTCCCCTAAAAGAGAGAAAGTGAAAAATGTTGCATGTTCTAAGTAGGTCAGGGACAACCAAAAATGCATCCATAAGTGAGAATAACAAAAAAATGTAGATAGAAGAGTTAAGAAGTCTCCATATAATCTACATATAGTGGAGCTCACAAAATGATGAATGTCATTGATGAGATATTTTACCTAAAGATTGAAGAAGCTCCATCCACATCAAACAATGTTTCTTCATTTTTACAAAGGAATAACCCATTGTGTGTAATGAAATTATGACCATTCCATAATGGAGGATGAAGGTAATAGTATGAATATATCTAAAATAGGTCCCAAAAAATGTGGCATAGGTCCAAGGTAAGATCGTGCACAAGAACTAGATGTAATACCACTAAAGTGAACCTACCAGAAGAAGGACATGGAACATTTACTAGGATAATGTCCATGTGAGGAGGAAATATCAAATCAAAAACTATTAAAACTAAGTAAGATACTATAAATGAAGCACATAGATTTGTAATATGAATATCCATAAGAAATATGGGTCATTGAATCTCTCAATGGGTACTCATAATGGAAATAGTAGACTCCTCCAAAGTACAAGTCTATGAAGGATCTAGATTAGAAACATCCTGCATAGGGATGAAAGTAGAATCTACAATAGGATAGTCAAGGTCAAAAAAATCTCATCCTATAGTGGTGGATCAATAGAAGGAAGAGAATAGTTAATCATTAATGTGTCATAACAAGAAATAAGAGTAGGAAGAGGGAGTATAATAGTCTTTGAAGAGATGAGAGGAAGAGGAGGAGGAGGAGTGATATAAGTCTAAGTAGGATATCTAAAAAAAGACTTAAGAATTTTCTAAAAATGTGTAGGGACACTATGTATGCTCCATATGGTAACAAAAATCCATGGAAACATGCAACAATGAGGTACCAAGAGCCTTGTCACAAGAATTAGCCCATTTATTTAACTAAGTAATATTAGAGGGAGCAGGAATCTATCCATATAAGAATGGAATATGATTATTTATTATGACCAAGTGCTCCATGTAATCATGCCAAGAATCATAGTTGATCTTTCCAAGAAGAACCAATGGTTTAGAATCAATTTTCCTCATCATCTGGTATCTCTCAAGTGGTGTCAACATGCTAAGAGAAGACACAAAAGAAGTGAATAAATGCATAAGAAAAACTACAATGACCCTCTATTTACAATAATAATGCATGTTCATAAAGAGGACATTAGTCATAGCTAATAATGTGTCCAAATGATTAGTAGGTGCAATAATCAACACAATGCATAAAATGATAGTGCAAAAAAGAAATTAAAAAACACAACACAATAAATCCTCATAACTATCAATAGTCACCCCCCCCACCATAATGGTGTATATTTAAGCATGTTCATATAGATGTCAAGCACAATTGAGAAAGTGTCTTGAGTGATCAGTGCATAAGTAAAATAAACTTGAGGGACATCAGGCTCTACCGATAATGCATTCATAAAAGAAAGGCAAACTGTGAAGTAAGCAAGGATGCAGTGAGAGGAGAAGAAAGTGGTTTTTGTAAGGGGGTTTGACCACCTACTAAACTAAGACACCCTCCATCTTTGACAAATGAATGATAATGGAAAGTATGATCGATAAATACAACAAATAAATGATCTACTTATTTCTCCCAAGTACAATATATATTTTGAATATTTAAAAATAATCAAAAAAACATTTGTGTATAATGTTTTGATAAGAAATACAAGTAAAAAATCATGCCCCACATGTGCTACACCTATAAATAAATCACCTCACATTTCAAAGTTTTTCCTCCACCAAAAATATTAATTCACTAACCATACAGTATATTATATTATACAAAAACAATTTAAAAAGTCTCCATCCTAATATATTTGTTTAAAAAACAAAAAAGACTCCTATGCCACAAATATCCCCATCATAAAAGTTATATAACATTAAAAAAATTCTTCCCCCACCCCCACCACCCCAAATTTTAAATTAAAAACCATAATTAGAAAAGTGGTTTTAGAATTCAATTTCCAACAAGCAAAAAATGTGTGGTTTTTACAATACCATGAATGTGAAAAAAAGAGGAAATTTTTTAAAGTCATGAAATGAGGGAAGGAGACACAATTCAAAATAAGGGTTGTTCAAACTAGAAGGTATGTCAGGGGCCATTTTAAATGAAGGAACACATTAAAGGGTGGTTTTGGGTCATTCACGAACTAAGGTGCACAAAAAAGGGGAGCTGATTAGTATGACTATGATACAAAACCATGTTTAGAGAACCCCTAACTAGTTTGGAATAGTATAGAGAAAAACTAGGAAATTGAGGTGAGGTAAAACATCAAACCAAGCCATAGCACTAGTAAATGGCTATAAAAGAACTCCATATTCTATTTTAGCTATAATCATATAAGAATGAATTGGCTAGCCAAAAAACTAGATGATATTTTAGGCTAAAGTATGAAACAGTGGATGGCAAAAGCTAGATGACCACATGGAGGTAATGAAAACCATGATAATAGTTTGAAATGGTAGATAGATTTAATATTAAATCTCAATTTTGAGTAATTTTGGAGGATATAACCATACAATGACTACTACATGAAGGCCTACAAGTAAATAAAATCTTTGACTAAAGAAGAGATAGCACAATTTGGTGGTTTAACTTTGATGGAAACCATGCAAGTTATATAAAATACCTTTTAATGTTTAATCCATAAAATAAATACCCAAAATATAAAATACCCATTATATAACTCAAAATACCCATATATAATCTACAATTAGTTTTTTAATCTAAGCCATTCTATAAGATTTTGAAGGATGTTGAGAAAATCTAAGTAAACCCTAAAAATGGCCAATGAAGAACAAACAACAAAAATTCATGCAACGGAATACATTCAATAAGGATTTTAAATGGTATAAGTGACTATTATAAATTATTTGATACCATATTGGATTCATCCAAGGTCTCTAATAAGCCATAAATGCACAAAACCTTGGGATTAGGTGAGATCTAGAATTGTAAAGCAAAAAACATGAATGTATTAAATGAACTTCTAAATTATAGATTAAAAATACCATGGTGATTATATAGAGGAGAAATAAAACATGACCCTAAAGTCATATTAAAGTGGTTTTATCTTCCTCAAATACTTAATGTGACCTAAGTAAATTGACTAGAACAATCATGTAGGGAAACCAAAGTGGAAAAAACCTACACTAATAGATGTAGTTGGAGAAATCAACCTCCATTTATGTGTGTATTAAAACTACCAATAATAACACATATAATGTGGTAGAGAACATCCATTACTAGGTTCTTGTCCTCCCATCACTCCCAATAGAGAGCCCCACTACCCATTCTGGCCATAAGAACACACTTCCCAATATAAGAAAATTTTAATTTTTGCCTAACTTCAAACACATAAAATTGAAACTATAAGTCATTGGAATGAATTTAAATAACCCTAAAATACATTTTAAATTCATTTAATTTCACCCTACATCATGTATATGTAACATTGGAGATGAATTCATCTCACACACTGTAGTAACAAATTCTTAAATAGAACATTTTTACAATGAAGAGACAAGTTCTTATCCTCCACCTGATATTTCCACCTATGGGACATCCAGGTGTAAGTATATCATTTTGAACACATATGGATAGTAAAATTACATGTTTTACCATCATCATGACCTCCAAATCCACCAAGGTTCATGCTTCCATTATTGTTTAGGAGTGTTGAAACACTAACAACAAATGTTGCTAAAGTTGAAGTGTAGTTGGATAACTCCACCTTTAGTGTTTTGTGACTCAAAAATGGCATTGCCAACATGTACATGGTGGTGGATAATGTCTATGACCAATTTATTTTCCTCCCATCACACCTATTTGAGAAACCCATTACCCATTCTAGGCTCAATAATGCCCTTCCCAATATAATAAAATTACATAAAACAAAAACCATAAGTCATTGTCACAAACTAAAAGAACCCTCACGTACATTTAAAATCCATATAATTTAACCCTAGATCATGTTTATAGAACCTTGGATATGAATATGTGGCACACATTACATTAACAGGTCCAAAAATGTGATGTTTTTATAGTGAAGAGACAATTTCTTGTCCTCCACCTGACATTTCCACCTTTGGGCCCTCTAGGTGTAATTTAATCAATTTGAACATGTTTGGATAGGAAAATGACACATTATCACATGACCATGACCATGACCTCTAAATCCTTATGGATTCATTTTTTCTCTATTGTTTAGGAGTGTGGAAATATTGATAACAAATTTTGTCAAAGTTGATGCTGTAGTTACAAAATTCCACCTTCAGTGCTTCGTGGCTTGAAACTATCATTGAAAACATGTTTGGGGTGGTGGATAAAATTTAGCATTGGGTTATTGGCTTCCCATCACACTTATTAAAGATACCAAATATACACTTCATCCTCAAGAATACCATTTATGTAATAATTGATTACTTATATTAATCTTCTCTTAGCTTCAAGAATATGTAATTCTTTACTAATTGTTCTAACTGCATGAAGGTGGAAGCTTATTTAACACCACTAACCTAAAAATGTTTTGTTCTTAAGTTATATATATATATATATATATATATATATATATATATATATATATATATATATATATATACTACCTAAATAATCAATAAAATTTGGTAAAATTAATTACATCTACATTTGAGAACTCAACATATGTTGGAATTTGAATCCAACAAACCACTAAGATTTAATATAATCTTAATAGTAGAAATAATAGATTCATGGTCTAACTCATGAACTTTTCATATATTCTTGTTTAATGGCCTCCCATGATATTTGACTGATTGAATATGTTTTAAAAGAATCAAACATGAATAATTTAGTATATTCCTATGTGTTTTAGAGTCTTCAAACAACTATACATCTGAATTTTTGATAGAATATCATCGAATCCAAGTTCTAGTGACTACCACATACATAATGAAATAGTCAATGTTTTATCCATATATGACCAAGGAATTCAATTTTTTTCCTCTACACATTGAAATATGTATTAATTTATTCCATATTCATTTTCCTCTTTATAAATAACTAAAAAAACATGCATTATATCACAAAAAACAAATTTTAATGATGATGTCAAGATAGATAGTGAGAATAAATAGTACATAATGATTAATCTTCTACCTAGTTGCACTAGATCAGGTACATGGTCAAATTCATGTGATGATTTTATATCTATAATTTTTAATGCTAGTGGAACCTAACATGTGTTGATTGGAATTAAATGTCTACAACTCCATTCATCCATCCACTCTTTTGACGCACTCATTCCAGATAGAGTCCATGCATGATGAACATAAACATGCCAAGTGTCTCATATTAATAGTTTAAGAACCTACATTTGAGTTACAAAATAGGGGATCTCACTTGAATCCATTACAATAATACAATACTCATAAATTTTCAAGTGTTATTCCTCCATCAACTAGAAATATATACAAATAGTAGAAATTTATTGAGCACCATGGCTAGTTTTTTCATTACACCATTTAGCAATGGTTTTGCATCTATCAAAACAACACCATCTTCAAAATTTTACTCCTATCTTGTAAATAATATTTTTACACATGATACAACACCATCATACTCCCCTTTTCCATGTCCAATATAAGTGAAACTCCAAATATGTTCTATGTGAGTGTTAACTTGAATCTTACTCAACTAGTAAAACATATGTGCATTCTTGAATTGTGATGTGCAATTGCCTGACCAATCAACTTTCCATAGAACATCTCAAAAAAACCTTACACATACTTTGTAAAATTTGATTGGACATAACTAAAATATAAATAGTATTCCATTAATATTTCTTGATATTTATTTGTACTATCAAGTGCATGCATGAATGTTATATGCACGAATATGTTAACTTGCACTAAGTTATAATATTGTGATTGAACACTCATTTGTGGTTTAAATGTATAATTATCAACAAAGTTGAATACTAAAATAATATAACAAAATGGGAATGTGTCCTTTCTTATCTTGAAATGTTCATCCAACCATATATCCTTGTATGTGTGCCTTGCATACTCATAAATAATTTTCTCCTTAAATTTGACCATAAATTCTGAGACGTATCTATTTTGTAACAAGCTCACACCTTTTAGAATATTTTCCATATTTTACTTGATAATTTAAATATTTATATTTTATCAAACCAAACAATTATTATCTAATTGCACTTGTACTCTCTTCATGGATATAATTTTTTAATTTTGGCAATCCACTAGAAATGCTGAAATTTTCATCCAAACATGTTTTTTTATAAATGAATTGTCCATCTGATCTTTCACAAAAAAAGGTTTGAATAAATTCCTTAGATGATTTTTTCAAAACTTCCATGCCTCACTCTTGTAAAATTTTATTATTGTGCAAAGTATAATATATATGACAAAAACCATCATAGTGGATTGAAAATTTAATATGTTACGTACAACAACAATTGTTGTGTGCACGATGTTTTATATAAAAAGGTTTGGCCATCTCAAAATATATTTGACTAGTATAAATTAGTGAATTTTATTCCAAAAACTTATAGTATAATTATGTTTGGGTCATATCTAATAAATTTTTTAGATGTGGTTCATGGTTATGAGAACCAACTCTTCTTTTTGAGACATCACTTATATTGGTTGAAACTATTGTATTGTCTTTCCAAAATTTTGAGAGCATCAGCTATAGCCTTGTCCTTTTATGGAAGTATACCAAATAATGACTAGAGCTCATTGGTATTGGAATAATTAAGTTTTTGGCTTATTCCAATCTATTTCATTGATGTTTTTTCTATTTATGATCATTGCTTGGCTAGTTTTTCAAAAATCAATCATTTTCTCCTTGTTTGACCACTTACTACATGAGTTATAATTATACATCAAACAACATTACAATATTTTTTGCATGATGTCATGCCTAAAGTATGATATGGATCATATAGGCTTTTAACAATTTCATTGTTTTCCTCATCCATGTTAGATGTTCTTGTCCTAGGGTGTAATTGTAGGTATCATATTAATCAATTTCATCAATGAAACAAACAATTGATATTTTTGACAATCAAAATCTAATTTTATAAATAAATTATCCCAATTTTTTAAAACTAGTTTTCTTCAATGGTGGTTAGATATTTTTTTATGCAATAGTTGCAAAATGTTTTCATCAACTTCAATTAAGTACTTGCCTTTTCTACACACAATCCTTGGAGGTGATATTAATGGTGGAATTTGTTAAGATGGTGTTTCAAAATCATTATGTTCACTACTAGTTTCTTCATTATTAATTTAAATGTCTATTGTTTACATGGCATTTTATTCATTGTTACTTTCATCATTATGTGTTTCCATGTAATTATATTCATTGTTAGGGGGTAAACAATCATGCATAGAATCATCATCAAAAAAATAAAAAAAGTGTACTTTGAATTTGGACTTAAAACATAATTTAGAATTATATGTCAACATTCATCATTATTATTCAATTCATCGATGTCAATTTCATCATTATTTATGACATTTGGTTCCTTAGAGATAGTGTTTGTACCTTGTCACAAGAAAAATACTTGAATTCATAGCTTCTATTTTTATCACAATTTTATAACTGCTTCGATGCTTTGTGATTTAACTTCTTCCTCTTTTCTTAATGAGATCCATCACCCATGACTAGACAATTGATATATTTTGAAGGTGGAGTCCAAAAACAACTTGATAGCTTTTGTTCATGACTTGCAAGTTACATAATGATGCAGAAAATGTTTGTGGGGACAAAATTATTGATCAAGGTTAAAAATAGTCATTAAAATAAGATTTTTTAATCTATTGTGATCATAACATATACATGTTATAACCCATACACACTATATTTACTTATTTATATATCATATAAATATGTCATCAAAATATTATTTAATGTAATTACCTCTTGATTGATGTCCAAATCACATCCTATAGAAATAAAATTATGTTTAATTATCCCCAAGTAACATATTATACTCGTAGTTATGTTCAAGGGGTTTAGATTAACCCCAATTACCTCTATGATTGAATTTATCATAAAATTGGGATTGATTGATCCCTAGATCACATTATATAGTTGTAATTACATTGAAAAGGATTAACTTGGCCAAATTTTCCTTCCTGATTAAATTGGTGGAATATTTTATTTAGGGTGTTATATTAGTGGGGTAAATTGGCCCCAAATTACATCCTATATAGTTAAAATTAGGTTCATGAGGTTAAATTTCATCCAACTTACATCACTCATTGATAGAATGGACTAATTGCATCAATATGTCAGGAAACATGAGCTAATTTAGCCCTGAATCACATCCTAGACTCACATTTAGGTTCAAGGGTTCACATTGGCCCTAATTACCTTCATGTTTACATTTGTAATAAAATTAGTGTCAATTAAGCCATATTTTACAATATATATAATTGATTTAGATATAAATTAGGTTCACCAAGATCAATTTAGCCTAAATCATGTCTCTTATTGCACTAATTAACTAATTAGATCAATTCATGATGAAATTAGAGATATTTTAGCCCCAAATCACATCTTTATCTTGTATTTAGGTTGAATAGGCTCAAATTACCCTAAATTCCTCCTTTATTGAATGAATTAACTATTTGTTTTATTATATGATGACATTAGGGTCAATTTCACTCCAAATCACATCATATATAATTGAAAATAGGTTTATGTGGCTTAATTATTTAAAAATTATGTCACTAATTGTATAATTTAACTAATTAGATAAATATATGATGAATCAAAGCCAATTTAGCCTCAAATCACATTGTAGAGTTGTAATTAGTTTTAAGGGGCTCATATTGAGCCTAATTGCCTAAAAAATTGAACCAATTGACTATTTTATTATTTATATGATGGTATTGGAGTTTATTAAACCCAAAACCACATCTCATACATGTCAAAATTGCATATGTCATTGTGACTTAACCTTAAATTATATGTTGATCCTAATATGTTTGGATAGGGTTAAGAATATAGAAATAAATAAGCATAAGGGTGATAAACAAATCTATAGTAGGCCAATTAATTTCAAAATTTAGATAGAACATTTACTAGATATATTATGTTGATATATATTAAAAATAGAAAGTAAAATTATGCTAGATATTGAAATGATAATGAAAAGAAGATAGTTGGTTTTATGCTAATATGTATTTAGATCTAGAACATATAGGAAGCTGATTGGAAGAATATTCTAGAATAGTCACCAAATTATGGGTTATGTTCCTTTGTAGCCATGGATACTTTGGTCAACCTAAGATGGTTGCTTTGACGCTAATATCTAGATCAGATGTAGGTGTCTAGTATAAAATAACTTTTGAAACAAGATGTAGACACTTAGATGCTTATGGGTTTGTCGTCAACTTCACTCTTATGCATGTATATCTTGGTCATAGAATTTCACTCTTTATCAAATGATAAAACTCTAGTTCTTCATAGTCATAATGGTTATGGAAAAAATGGGTTTTGTCACATAGTGTTGATTTTCCCCAAATACCCATCTATCAAAGAGCATTGACTACATAGTCAATACTATGAAGAGGGACTTAGATTTATTTAGTTCTCTCCTATTTGTTGGATTCTGTGTGAATCATGTAATGTGTGATAAGAAATTAAAATAATTACCTATCTTGTAACTTGGATATTATGGATCATGATTTTCTCATTTAGTGCTTTAGACATGTCTATGTGATTTCCCTATGACTAATATGTAAATAAGACAATATAGGGAAGTTTTTTCTCACTTGAGTGCTTGATTGAGTGATCTTTAGTATGAATCTAGGCATGTGTTATGTGAGGAATCAATTAGGGTTGATGTTATATTTATACTAATAGTCTTGGATAATATCTTGCATAATAACACTTAGGTCAACCATTAGGATATGTTTCATTTGAAAATTAGATGACTTTAGGGAAATAAACTCTTGTATTAGAACATGACACCTAATTCGATGTATGTATTTATCTGGGATGAAAGTGTCTAGGGAGTAGGAAAATAAGTACATACTTAAAACTTGTAGAGGCACACGATAAGTAGGTTTTAAGCATTCTAATCCATATAGAAAGCTTGGGTCATCAACATAAGATTGATTGGACTAAGAGATATGAAATTATGAATAAAGAGAGTGTATGTGAGCATTTAGGTAGTGGGAGAGGTCTAAAATATGAGTGTACATATATTATATATATTTTATAAGTGTAAAATATTGAGGTGAAATATAATTTATAAATAGTGTCTAAATTTCCCCCTTTAATTTAGTAATTAAATTGCCAATTTAAAAGAAAAGAAATGTGTACCTAGGTGTGTATAGCACACCTTATCTTTGCTTGAGTCCAACTTGAGTGATTTAATGGTGATTAACATAAAACCAAGAGCATGTTAAACTATATAATCAATGGATATAGCATGAAATTTAAAGTATTGAGATAATTTAAATTGAAAGAGATCAAGGTTTAGGAGCACATGTGTGTATCAATGCAATTGTCTTACCTTTTGGTAATTTTATTTGAAAGATATATCATTGTGAATCATTAAAATTGATATTAGGATAAATATAAACATGTAAATTTCATATATCTAAGGATATATAGAGAGATAGGAGGTCACATGCCCCAAAACTTAGATAAAATATGGATTTCTATATGGCAGTTGAGACTAGCTCAACTTTGCAACCCAATCATACTTATAACCTGGTGAGTATGAGTGAACCAAGTCAATTCACACTAAAAAAAAGTGAGGATAGATGATATAATCCAATCCAAAATATATTCTTGGTAATATTGAGTGATTTATTTACCTTAACCATACCAAAAAGTGAGCTAACTACTATAGTAGATTAGCTCAATATAATCCATAAAAGTCCAACCTAGTGGGTGATGATAGTCCCTAAAAGTGTTCTAAAATCTAAAATAGATTTTAAGTTGTAATATTAGGTGCACATTGCATAGCACATGCACCTTATATATGTATCATGCTAAAATTATGTATAATAATGTTCTCAATGTATAAAATTCTACCATAAATGTGTTTTAATTCATACAACTATGAAATTTATCCAATTTGAAACAATGTAATTATGGATAACATGTTTCCAAAGTATGACCCCACTATAATTTGAAACTAAAAATTAATATTAGTTCCAATGTGGAGGACATGTTTCTAAAATATTCCCCCACTTTAATCTAAATTTGAGAACTAGTGTAAGTGCCAATATGGAGGACATGTTTCTAAAACATTCCCCCACTGTAATATAAATTTTTATAATTGGTGTAACTGCCAATGTGTAGGACATGTTTCCAAAACATGCCCCCACTATATTATAGTTATGTTATGTAATGAATAAGTGTGAAGAACATATTTACAAAATGTTCCCCCAATTTAATCTAGATATGTTGCATATTAAATAAGTGTGAAGAACATGTTTCCAAAACATGCCCCCACTATATATCTAAAATTTTGAACAATGTGGAATTCAGGCATCTATAACATGCCCCCACTAATATTCCCCCACCCCTATTTTAAGGTGAGGTAAATTAACAACTAGTAGTTACCTTACCTCAAAAGGATAAAATAGCCATGGAATCTATGAATGTACCATGTATCATATAGAAGGAACATGTCTAGGTATATGTATCATTGAATTACAAAGAATGTGATCAAACCAAGTCCTACAATGCATGTTGTGAATCATGGAAATGGTCCAAGGAGACCTCAAAATAAAGAACACACACAAGAGCACTAAAAATTTTCAAAATACAATGGTCCAAGGAGACCTCAAATAAGGGGCATGTCTAAATTCCACACAATCGAAGGGACATGACTTAATCAAATATCCCCAAAGCATGAATTGACATATTAAAATGTCATCAAATCAAGAAATGACATATTAAATTTTCAACATATTTTAAAAAATGGCATATTTAAATATCAAAGAGGAAAATAAAGGAACAAGGGACATAAATAATGGATCATATTAAAATGCTCAAAAAATCAAGAAAATAGCAAGGTGAAACACTCAAGGAATTGTATAAATGAAAGCATAATCAACTAGTATAAACATATCATACTAGTCCCTTGATATATGTGTTAGCAAAAAATGTCAAGTACATAGTATATCAAGTATACTCTAAAAGATATAAGAATGGATAAAGGCATGTGTAATTACATATATGATCTAAAACATGATAATGTAAAAATAATCATATAATGATATAATCTAGATGTATTATGATCATATAAGTGGATTCCTCCAATGTACTAGTGATGTGAGTAGAGGGAAATCCCAACATATAAAAGTGCATAGATCATGTATCTATGTATGCCTGAATCACACTCAAAATATGGATGACATACATATATATAATAAATATTGATATGCCATCTACCAATAGGGAACTAATAACATATGTGATGAAGATCTAATAGAATATGTGAATTCTGAAAATGTTTTTGGATTTTTAGATTTTTTTTATTATTTTTGGAATATGTGCAACTAAATAACTACCCTATGATCTCACCTAATGGATGCTCATAGGTATCTCCCCACTAAGAAGCTGATGCAATAAATTTGTGGTACTACCAAGGAGCATGTATAGGTGTAATATCTATCACTATATAATATGTCATGCTTTGTGGTTTCTTTGAAGTAGAAGTAATAGGAACATGTTTAGGCGCTCTTGATATCTGAATATGGTGTGTATAATAATTTTTAATTATATCATGGTCTTTTGTTAATTTTTTATTTGGTATCCTTACTTCACATGAATGTGTAATTTTACTTCTTTACTCATTATGCATACATTACTTGCATTTGTTCCCATAGATATGGTAAATTGTATAACAAATATTTCCATGTAATGAAATGTTTGTATTATAATTGTAATAAATAAATCACTATATGCAATTATATGGATGAAAATAATAAATCTCAATTATAATGATCATATGGTAATGAAACTACTAGTTTTATTTTTTCACTAACTTTGAATTACATGTAGAAGTATCATGTGAATCCGTACTTATCTATTTAGGTACCCATATTTTATATGTAGGTTCACCTTCTCCACATGTCTCTTTATAAATGTCTCAATTAACTAATGGTTCCTTAATGGGATCAATATAGGAGAGATCAACATTAGGAGATGGTGTACTAGGATAAGGACTTATACTAGTGGTCACTTTTGTGAGGGATAATGGACCATGTGATCCTCAAAAGGTGTAGCATGGGATGTCTCAACCCTCTTAGAATAGACTATAGAATAAATATTTTAAATAGGTCTAGATATGTATTTTCTAAATATAATAATTTCTTGATCAAGTAATTGTGTAAACTTTTGCTCAAGAGAAAAAAAATCATTATCTCAATGCATGTTTATACCATGGTAAGTGAAAAAGTGTTGTCCTTTTACCTTTTCAAATCTATGTGGTGGGTAATGAGAATTAGGAGGAAGATTTATGATTTGTTTATCTAATAATGTGTACAATATATCATGTGGTCTATCTTAGTACCAATTAGACTGAAGTGGTTTCCTTTTTGTAGAGGCATATGGTTTACCCATAGGAGGTATTTTGTAACTATGATCCTTTCCTTTATTTAATAATTTTACTATTTTTTTATTCAATATACATTTTTGGTTCTGAAGAGTGTTTTTGAATTGGTTCATGACCCTTCTAAGTTTATTTATTTTCTTTAAAAATGTTATTTGTACCATGTTTGTATTTTACTAGTGAAGTAGGTAACTCATTTTTTGTATTCATTAAAAGACATGCACATTTATGCACATCCAAATATAAAAGATTGATTGAATTAAAGGGTTTATGTAATTATCTTTCTCTAAGAAGAGAAATAAGACCCCTACTAAATATAGATTTCACTTCCAAATCTAAAGGGGTGTAGTTTAAGGAATACAATATGTCCTTAAATTTGATAACATAATCTAGAATGGACTCATTCTCACTTTGTGTTAATACTTGTAAGTTTTCCAATGGTAACTTTGGTAAGGTGTATCAATGAAAGTTGGATAATAACACATAATTGAGTTTTAGGAATGTTGACAAGGAACTATTAGCCAAGATTGGCTAGCATAGGGGAGTATCATTTCAAACTTTTTTGTCAAGCCTTATAACCCTATTAATAGCTCTTGGTAATCCTTTTCTTGATGCTATATCCTGTGGTAGTGTCTTGAGGTGATGTTTAGGTTGTTTTAGGGTTATATGTAGGGTCTTGTCCTAAGGTAAAGTCATAATAATTATTTGATTAGCTAGTCTTCTTAACTTGTTCCTTGATTAGTTTCAAAAGGTCTTTTTAAATATAGTTTGAAAAAATTAAGGTAAGTTTGTAAAGATTAAGATAACTCAGAAGAGTCTAAGTCATATTTGATTCACATGAAAACATGATATAAAGTGACTTAATTAAATAACATTAATAAAGAGGAGTTTAAAAATGTAAAGATAAGTCACTTCAATCTAAGTTAAACTCATACGGATTATTTCATATTCTTTTGGGTTCATACAAGATTCAAAAGGTGGAAAATGTGTGTGTATAACGTATATAAACCTTTATGCATTATGTGCAAATCTTAATGAAGAATGATGAACATATCATGGAAGGAGTAGGTTATAAAATGAGTCTTGGTTCTTTATTTTACCTTTATGTAGGGAAATAACATCTCCATTTGGTATTTGGAGAAAGCTACAATAGAAGATCATAGTTGAGAAGATGTTTAGATGGGTTTTAACAGCTTTTTGGGTGAAACTTAGCATCTCCAACCAAAAACATCATAGCACAAACTGGTGAATATCCTTAATAGAATAATATAACCCCCTAAAATTAATTTCCATGCTAAAAAAGAAGAAATAGGTCCAAAGAAGAAAAAAACACTTCATCTCCTTCATAGAGCTCTTTGCAAGCTAATGAAGGTTATTTTCAAATGTTTAATTCATAAAAGATAAGGTGAGTTGGGTCAAACCCTATTAGGATTATATGGGGTCAATTATTAACTTAATATTACATTCATTATTTTTATGTTATATGTGCTTAACTTTATGAACCATCGTTAACAATAAAAGTGCTCCAAACCCCTCTTAAAACTCCACTGACTTGGTATTGGGCAATTTCATGACTATTTAAATCTCATTATTGAAGGTGAAGGATGCTTAAAGGTCTTAAAATATTAAATTATTCTTAAAACATCATATCCATCATTAATTTTTCATTTGTGGGAACTTGATGGCAAAGAAAAGGATGTATTTATTAATTTTTGAAGATGACAGGTAGGGTTTTGGTGGTTTTACATGTTTATTGTCTTCATTAGTGTTTAAAAAATATCCCCCAACCTATAATTTATCCTTGAAATCTATTCATGTGTAATAATTCAATAATAATTGGTAGATGACATGCTATGATAAGCTTTGGTCTTAGTGTCATCAACAAGCATGAAAGTATGAGAAAGTTAACAAATAAATATATAATTTGTGAATGAAAAGAGGATTTAAAGGAACTTGGATAAGTTTATTTTAATTTTAATAGATAAATTGATATATCACTAAATCCCATGGTGTTATCACAATATTCAAGGATTAAATTAGTAGGGTTTGGTGTTCTTCACAGGTATGCCCTCGAGAATACCAAAGGGTAATACAAGTCTTGATGTTGTTCATGACATTTGAAATACCAAGTAACATTAAATAACCTTGATATGGTTGAAAATAATGGTTATAATTATTTTCATGATATGTTGAGATGACCTTAAAATTTAAAAAATTCTTGAATAAATCCATCAGATTTACATGTATACCTATAGGCATACCTACACAAGTTTGAAAGAAAAGGACAATTTTTGAGTTGGAAGTCAAAGACTAAGGATAGTGATAAGTTAATATATCCTAAAAAATACATACAAAAATTATATAAAAAACTTAGGGGTTAAATTATGATCTATTCAATCCATGAATGGGCCTAAAAGGAGTTGTATACAATCCAAAAAGTACATACAGTCTTAAAAGACAAGAAAGAAGGCCTAATGTGCAATCACTTTTGAAGGTTTGATTGATAGTACAGGTGAAATGAGTATTTTATTAATTTAGGGTATAATTAATAAACTCTATATAACACCTATAAATCAAATAAACTCTTAAGATCATCCTGGAGATATAATTATAGGGTATAGACCTAAAGAACATCAGTGTAGTGTTTCCAAGACAAGACTAGGTGTTTGAAGGCATTTGAGGGACTTCAAGGAGGTTATTTATCTTTAAAACTATTATAAGATATCAAAAAATAAATTAAATGGGTAAGAATACCAATAAATATGTTATTAAGTGATTAAACTAAGAGGAATGTAGACCTACATGTCTGTAGACTTGTAGGTCCACATTTTCAAACCTAAGAGGCAAGCCTTACATGAGTATGATGGTTTGAAGATCAAAAAAAAGTGTTAATTCCATGATGGGATGGTAAAATGTATAAAAAATATGTGATAATTACAACAATTTAAATATAAACCTTACTTAAACCCTAATAATCATAAAACTAAAAGAAGCACTCACAAGCCTTAAAAGCTCCTCTTGCAAGCATGTTTCAAGAATTGGAAAAGGTATGCAATGGTTTGTGTTGAGTTTTGTAGTTTTTATGGATAGATTGGTTTGTGATAGGAATTAATTAACGTGGGATACTTTTAATAATATCATATAATGATTTAAAATACACAATAACACCTACAACATGTTGTACAATCTCCAATGCACACAGAATGGTGAGAAATTGGCATGTTAGAGAAGTATAAAGGTTGTTCAAGGAAAAATGGATTTTGAAGGAGTTTAAACAAGGTTTGAAAGACCTAATGTATTTATTATATTGGTTTTAATTTTTATATAACTTTACTTATCCATTTTTATTTTTTCTTAACCTCCTTAGGCATGTCCTAAAACTAACTAGGGTTAGAAAGTTACATTTTGGCATAACTTGAGTTTCAAACCTTATAATTTATTAAAGAATTTACCATGAAATATGACCTAATTTTATTTAAAATACATTATTTTTGAGTTTTTGAGAATTAATATATGGGATTTTATGGTCTGTAGTACTATAGGTTTATTTTAAGCCTAATTGGGAAAGATGGGTGTTACGAAAGTGGGTTTGCCTTGAGTTTCGGTCATGAATCTTTGGTTGGAGATGAAATATACCTTTATTTTTCCTATAATTTTTTTCATATCACTCAAACCAATGATCTTTGTGTCTAAATAGGGCCATAATGAATTGGCCTTTAAGAGAGCAAATGTGAGAACTATGAATAAAATTACAAAATGGAGGTGGAAAGATGATGGGATGTAGATGTTAAATAGGAGTCCAAGGAATTATATGAAACTATAACCCAAGAGTATGATTTATCACTTCATAATAACTCTTAATTTTTAGTTTCAAGGAAGAAAGGATGAGTCACCAAGGCAATGAAGCATCTCCTATGCCACATTTGATAAAGTTATCATCACATAAAGAAACACTTATGAATAGTATGTTATTATACTATTCTTTGATAGTTTCTTGTTTGTAACTTGCTTCTTCATGATGTGACACTTGTCATAGGCATCTCCTATGCCTATCTTATCTCTCTTTATTATCTTATATATGTATGCCTAATTTTGGCATTGTAATGGATCCTTCCACTAGAAGTATGATATATCCCTTCTATTTTTTATGCCTATTGATTATTAAGATGATTTTTTTTAATCTCATATTATGGTTGTATGTAGTGTATAACTTGAATAGTTGATATGATCAAGTATAGATTAAGTTCATCTTGGTTGTTGTCTCATTATATTTACCTTCATACAGTTTGACTCATTATTACAAGTTGTGAAGAGTGTAATCAAAGGTTTAATGGGGTTAGAAGTGGAAAATGTATTCCCTTCTAGTCTCACTTGACCTTATATCTTTGTAAATAATTGATGTGATAGGGTCTATTTAGGAGAAGTGTATGTTTCTTTTAGTCTTAGAGGCCTTAGTGAAAATACAAATTAGTGGTAGTGGTCAAAACATTTGGTGTATCACATCCATTTTATTTTATAGTTTTCTTTCTATCTTTTCCTTGTAATCTAGTATATTAGTGAGTGATCCTAAGTTGTGCATCAAGAGATCTATCCCTTATCTATAGGTTATATTAAGCTATAATTCCACCCACATCCTTTGTAGATTTCCCATGTTATCACTTAAGTGAGGAGGCTTGAACACCCTCCTCAAAGGTGTAACTTTTTTTGATAATAGGAACCATTTAGGAGGCTATAAAACTAATATATAGCCTCTTGAGCTAAAATTTGATGGAAGGATTTCAATAGTAGGCATCCATTCTTAGCCCAATGTTCAAAATAATGTAATATTTTTTCAAGTGAATAGTAAGACCCCCATGACCATTAAGGTAGGATAACTTAGGCATGATGAAATTACAAAGGTAAGGAGACTAAAATACATCTTTAGTAAGAGATTGTTCCTTTAAAATATTCTCCTCAAATGTAGCCTCATGAGATGAAACTTGTAACTTAAGGGTATTAACTTTTTATTGAATATCTCCTATGTTAGTCATAATGTATAACATATCATAAGTAGAGAGTGGTGAAGAAGTTGAATATTTACTTAGAGATTTTAAACTACCATTTATATGAAACATAGGAATTATAGACTCTTTAGCACCTTATAAAATAGTATCATCACATGGTTGTGTAATATTTGGTAAAGGAGTGTCAGTGGATAAAGAGACAACTTTATCATTTTGGATATTAGAAGGTCTATATCATCATCATTTCAAGGTGTTATTTTTTTCAAGTTGTTTGACATATAATAGGATAGGGGAAGAAATTTCACTTGTTAACACGTGCTCTTTTTTAGTATAAAAAGGTAAAGGAGGGAAGAAAATAAATATTTGATACTTTATTTGCAACACTAAGAGAGTGAATAATTCAAGTTTCACTTTATTTGTATCAAATTTTACTTGGAAAGTTAATTGTATCTCCACACAAGGTATCTAGTATAACCAGTTTCTTAAGAACATCACATGTATGTTAATTATTCCATTCAAGCAAGGGAGGAGAGGAAGTAGTACATGCATTTTTCTCATTACAATTTTTAGAAAGAGAAGTGCTTTCCTTATTTTCATTTGAGTGGTCCAAATAAGAGATACGATTTTGAAGATTAGCATCACTCTAAAAAGAAGGCACACACTCAATTTTTTCAACACTTTCATTATTGGAAATATGAGAGGAAATTTCAAATTTTAGCATTTACATCGTTGGAAAGAGAAGAAGAAAATTAAATTTTATATGTATCTTAATAATGTACAATAATTTGAATTAAAACATTATGAATGCTAACTTCTTGTTTATCTATGGTATTTTTTGGATGCAACGAACTGAAAAATGTAGTATGCTTGACTTCTTATAGCCTTCATCATTATAAGGAGAATAAATAATTGAATTAGTCTCTACATACCCAAGAGTAATATAATTATATTCATAACCATATGAAAGTATACTATGATCATTACCATGTTTATTTATATTTTTATTTTCATCATTAGTTATTTCATTTTCATAGTTATAATCAAAATAAGAGGTGTTATCCTTTGTTTGACTTACCATAATATCTTCATATGAAATACATTACTCATCATGAATATTAAAGAAATAATCCAAAGGGTGGGGCTTTGTGTGGCCCTTAATTAAGGACTACATAAGGATTTTAACTTTATATAAAATTACAAATAACACAACTACAAGGACAAAATCAAAGAGATAACTAAAAATTACTAAACGAGGCCCATGAAAGAAACAAAAAATTAGATCTAAAAATAAATACAAAAATATAAAATGATTTTGGAGAAGGAAAAAATAGTACATGCAAACTAGGGTTTTGGCTCAACAAATAGAGAATGGGTTCACCAAATGTTTTGACCCTAAATTGGATGTGGATCTTAATATGGGTAGATATTATTAATAATATATAGATGAATAAGCATGAGGATGATAAACATATCTAAAGTAGGACAATTAATTATAAATCTGAGATAAAACATATACTAAATTTATTATGCTAAAATATGATAAAAATGGAAAGTATAATTATGTTATATATTAAAATCATAATGAAAACAAGATACTTAGTTGGTTGTTATGCTATTCTATATTTAAATTTGGAACATATAGGAAGCATACTAGAAGAATATTCTAGATTAGTCACCGAATAATAGATTAAGTGCCTCTATTGTTGTAGACACTTGTATCAACTTGAGACAGTATGTCAATGTTATTGTCTATAATAGATGTAGGTTTCCAATATGGAATAAGTAATAAAATAGTATGTGACCACATGGATACTTATAGGTTCATCATCACCTTCACTCTAGTTTATTCAGATCTGGGACATGGATTGTCACTCTTTGCCAAATGATCAAACCCTAGTTATTCATCTTCATAGTGGTTATGATAAAAATGGGTTAGTGGGTATAAAATATCAAGCTAACACAAAGACCCATTTATTAATGAGAACTACATACATAACCAATAATTTGAAGAGGGCCTTAGATTTATGTTGTTCTCCCTTATGTGTTGACTTGTGTGTGAATCATGGAATGTGTGATAAGCATGTACAATAGTGACCTAGTTTGTAATTTGGAAAATATGTCACTTGGGTTTATCCTTTAGTACTTAAAACTTGTATTTATGTTTTTCTTATGATTGATATAGAAATAGGAAAAAATAAGAAAGCGTTTTCTCACTTGAGTGCTTGATTGAGTAATATTTGGTATGAATCTAGGTATGTGCTAAGTGAGGAATAAATGAGGGTTAATTTTATATTTATGTCAATCCTCTTAGAGAATATCTCACATAATATCACATAGATTAACCATTATAATATTTTTCATTTTAAAATTATATGTCTTTAGGGCATTAAACACTTATGTTTTAATAAGACACATTAGATGATGAAGGTGTCTGTTTAAGATGCACATGTCCATGGAAGATAAAAATAGGTATAGACTCAATACTTATATATTCATAATATAATTAGTTGTTAATCATTCTGGGATAGATAGAAGGCATGGGTCATCAACATAAGACTACTTAGACTAAGAGTTAGGCAATTAGGCATAAAGAGAGTGTATGTGAGCCTTTTAGTAGTGGGAGAGGTCTACAAGTTGATGGTACATCCATGATATGTATTTTCCAAGTGTACAAGATGGAGGTTCTATATAATTTAGAAATTGTGTCTAAACATTTAACCAAATGATACTTTGCTTCATTCTCTAATGAAATTAAAGTTGATTAAGCCTCAAATGACATTTTATAGTCACTGTTAGGTTGAAGGGGCTTAAACTATCCTCAATTACCTTTGGATTAAACCATGGAATATTTTGTTTATTTTTTTATGACATTAGGGTCGATAGCCCCAAATTAAATCCTTTATATTCAATATTAAGTTCATGAGACTTAATTTCACTATAATTACATTAATGATTGCACCAATTCACTCAATATTTTAGGAAATCTCAGCTAATTTAGACTCAAATCACATCCTATAGATGTAGTTACATTCAAGAGGTTTAAATTGGCAATAATTTCATCCACCATCAAAATAATTGACTCATTCATTTATTTTTTAATTAAATTGGGCCTGGTTAAACCCTAAATCATGTTTTATATAGTCAAACTTATGATCATAGTTGTAAACACACAAATTGTATCACTATATCCATTTTGTCCTTTTTTGGTAGTGTATATAATGACACTTCCACTTGAAAATTTGTTTTATAAAATTATAAATTTGAATAGATACATAGATAGATATAAACACATATAGATAGATGAAATTCATTTTTTTGTGCTATGTCAATGTATACATAGATTAAATTCATTTTTTTCTATTATGTCAATATAACATGTATGCACTATAACACATATGTGATATGCTATGATTGAATTAAAAAACCCAAGATTTTTGGCTCAAAAATGGCTTGGATTCTTGAGCCAAAGGTTTGGACTTGTCAAAATATAGTTGAATCTTATATCTTTTAAGAAAATAATAAAATTCAACTTCCATCACCATATACACTATAAATTTGAACAAGACAATTCATAAAATTATTGCCATGATATGTGCACACTCTCCTTTTTCCAAATATACATTTTTTTTAAATTTTTAGATTATTTAAAGGTTTCCATCTATGTTGATTTATAACTATGGATTTTTTAGGACACTACATGCCTATATAAGTTTATATACTTCTTTTTTCATTGATATAAATTTAAAAAAATTATTTGGTCATAAACTGGGCCTAATTCTATATGCATTCAAAAAGAAATTAATTCTCAATTTTTTGAGGGAGTTATGGGGGCTACACAACCAACTATCCATTTTTTTTTAATTTTTAGGATCTATTTACTTGTTATATATATTCATTAAAAAAAATTTAAAAATGTCACAAACTATATGATCTTATCTAAATTTTTGCCAAACACTTCAAATAATATTAAACTACGTTAAAAAAAGAAGGGCCACAGACCATCTATCTACTATGTTATTCTAAAAAAATAGGAGTTCTTTAAATTTTAGATGTTTGACCTAGCTATAATCAACCATTTTAAAAAAAATAGTGTTTTGCAAACTAGACTCGAAAACAAATAATTCATGTTCTTATATCATCTTTAATTTTTTAGTTTATCCATCTCAAATTATTTATAGAAGTTCATATTTCTTAATTTTCATGAAAAAATTATCCATGGGTATGCCCCTTTTTGTCTACCATCTTTCTACACTTACCCATAACACATAAGATTAATGATCAAAACAAGATTAATGAGATGGCTAATGAGATGGATCTTCATAGGGCCTTTTTAAGATGGTTCTTGAATGATCATAACTTGATGAAAAAAACAATTAGGATTTTTATTCATGAAAAATGATCTCTATGCACCAAAGAAGATTTAAATGAGGCCATTATTGAGGTAAAATGGATGAAGGATAAGGTTAACAATTTGGAAAAATAGAATGATATTCTTAGAGGGAACCTGAATATACTAATGGGGTTTAGTAAGGTAGAAATGCAAAATTTCATCATTAGCATGGATGTAGTCAAGTAATTCCAAGGAAGGAATCAAGAAGAGGAAGGTACTAGTAAGCCGAACAAGAAAGGCAAGGGAGCGGTATTGGAGAAGGATACTGAACCTATTTCACAAGGGGTGAAAAAAATGAAAAGAACCCTGAAAAATAATGTTGGTTAATTGGGAGGAGGCCTTTGGAGGATATAAGGTCAATTAGGTGTTTTCTCGTTGTTGTTATTTTTTGTGTTTTTTAGTTGTTTTGTAGTGTTTTTGATGTATTTAACAATTTTTATTATTTATTTTGCTTGTTTAAGCCTTCTCTATTCGTTTCTTGTATAGGGTTGGCTACCTATTGAAAAAAACCATTTTTACCAATAATAATTAAAAAAAAACCACTACAATCATAAATACACCATGACAACATGAGAGAAGAAATGACTCTCAAATCAAAGTTAAATGTGAAACAAAATCAAAACACAAAAAATACTAAATGCAAAAGGAAATAAAGGGGGGACCATAGAGAGAAGAGAAAATAAGAATCCAATTGGTTGACCTAACATAAAATAAATATTAGTAAGAAATAGAAAATACCAAAAGACACACATCAGACATAGGTTGAGGGAATCAAATAGAAAGGAATAATGATAACTAAAATTTTAATAAATCTGGACTTATTCTAATCCATGGCATGAAATGTTTGATATTGGTTTTTCATAATTTTAATATTAAAATCTAAATCTTATATTATTGAATTATAAATTTGAAGTTATTAAAATTTAATTTTATAAAATTAGATTGAAATATAAGATATATTTATTTTCAATAGTGGTATTTTTTGTTTCTCATTTTTGACATTTTTTTTAATAATTTAATGAAAAATGGTAATAATTTTATTTAAAAAAAAATTTATCTCAAAAATTTCCATCATTAGTTTTTTTGTTTAATTTTTATAATTAAAAAACTTTAATTAATTGTATCACAAACAAAATATCTATCCACATTGTCTTTATGATTAATTATTTAAGAAAACTATCTATCTACATTGTCACTATGATTATTAGTTTTTTATCTACATATGTAGACATTATAACTAATATTTCTATTAATATTTTTGTTATTGAATCAGAACATTTCTAATAATTTTAACGTAAAGTAAAAACATATAATATACATTAGTATCTTCCAATAAAAATATATATAATCTATATTAGTAGATCTACCAATACAAATTGATATTCTAAATCTATATAATAAAACATAAAAATATTCAAGATAACACTTCTTAGTTATATTTAAATTTAAATTTCACATTGTTCTAAATGTATCCAGTAAACCATTAGAAATACAACAACCAAACAATTTCAAATTTGTTCCAAATGTATCAAATGGAACATATAAACCTAGACAACTACAAAGTATAGCTTAATCAAGCTCATTTATATAAATAAAAATTAAAAAGGATATTTTTTCCTGTTTTTTTTTTACAATATGTTGCATATCATCCATATCTTTAAAGATTTCTAACATTGCACACAATTCCCTTATCAAATATTTTCTTCACCTTTATTTTATATATTGAAGGTATTTACACATTTGATATAATTTATCTTGTCATTAAATAAGTCTTTTTCTTCAAAATTATCTATGATTACTATGCTTAAATGATTATAAGCACCATTAGTTCACTTCCAAAATATGTTTAATATATTATATAATATATTTACATACATAAAACTATCGTAACCTACATGCTAAACTTCATGACATATTTATTAAGTATATATGAATTATAATTTTATACGTTGTCATCTGAAAAAATGATGGCATCATGTCATCTATATTTATTTTTCTTGTGGAAATACATATTGTAATTTTTAAGATAGTTATATGTTTATGTAAAAATTACTAAACACTTGGTCTGACAAAATAATACATTCTTTTTAGTTTGATTTAACTTATTATTTTTATCTTTATTCCAAACACATATTTTTTGTGTGTTATATGAACTAAAAGACTATTAATATCAAATATTATCATCTTTTTAAAAACTATTGTATCTAAAAATTAAATAAAAAATAATAATTTTCCTCTACACATTTTTAAAATAAAATAGATTTAGAATTTTAAATAACTTACAAATAGGGCATTAAAATAATTGAATTGAATTTTTAATAACATAAATGTTGCAATAAAATTTCTATAACATAAGCATTTATATACAATCAACATTCACAAAATATTTCAATGATTAATTTCAATAATATTATGTATTGTAGTCAATAATTATATGCTTAACATAGAATAAGCATTCGCATAAAATAGTTTTGTGAATAATTTCAATAACATTTTGTAATGAAGTCACTAATTATGGACTCAAATGTTTCCAATGAGTGATGCATGTTTAGGAATTTCTCCAAACATTTTAACCATACACAAGTTAAAATATATTATTTTATCATAATAAAAAATTCCATCAAATTTAAAACAACATAGAACCTTGAACAAAACATACTTATCAACCTATCTACAAATTTTATTTTTTCATCTAAGAGAAATATATAGCTTTACCATATCCATGTTTGTATGCGACAATAATTATATGTCCACTCTTTAATCACACATAGCCATTTTTTGACTTGAATTACAACATCTCCTAAGTACTAACATTAAAAAAAAACACTTTACAACATCCAAAATTAGTCAATGAAAAAATATATAATGCCTAAATATAGATATGTATGTCACAAAACAATATCAACTACAACTACAATTTTAGATCCAACTATGACAATGGAGGTCCATGATTGAAATTACAAAATAGGATAAAAAATTATTTTAATTTTTTTTTTCTTATTTTAAAAAGTTAGAAAAATATATAAGATTGTTTATCTTAATTATAGTTTGACTCAAATAGGATTAAAAAATTAAAAATTGAGTAAATACAAACATACATAACTGAAATGCATATCTAAGATCTAACTAAGATGGCTAAATACAAAAAAAAAACTAAAGTAATACATTGGAATCACATAGAAATTAAGAAACATATGAACCTTAATTGTTATGTAACTTTGAGACTATATTTCAACTATTTGATTATGTTTGCCCTTGTCTTAAAATTTTGAAATTGTAGTTGGATTGTGATTTGAGACACATTTATAATTATACATACATGTTTTGTACACACCCGATGACAACAAGCTTAGCACACTAATCTTATATGTGTTTCATTAATCTTGTCTTTATTAGGTTTAACAAACATGAGTTTTCTACTATTTTTGCGTTTAAATTTATTTATTGACCTAGCTTGTAAATTCAAAAATAAAAAATAATAATGGTTTTAAAAAAACTATTGAAGATTCAATGTATCCCATGCACTTATAATTAGACATCCATGCAGTTATATGGTGTGTGGATGGAATATTTAGAACAAGGGTTTCAACCTAATATTCCATAAAAGTGTTCAATTCAATTATTGAATAATGATTTCCCTCGTTTGAAACAAGGGATTATGTATAGAGATCAAGATGGATACATGTTGAAAATGATTAGTATTTTAAAGTATAAATTAAATGTATAAGCTTGGATTTAGGCTAGACTATTGGTGTTCTCTCTCTCTCTCTCTCTCTCTCTCTCTCTATATATATATATATATATATATATATATTCCATAAAAGTGTTCAATTCAATTATTGAATAATGATTTCCCTCATTTGAAACAAGGGATTATGTATAGAGATCAAGATGGATACATGTTGAAAATGATTAGTATTTTAAAGTATAAATTAAATGTATAAGCTTGGATTTAGGCTAGACTATTGGTGTTCTCTCTCTCTCTCTCTCTCTCTCTCTATATATATATATATATATATATATATATATATATTCAAGCCATTTTGAGAGAGAGAGAGAGGGATATATATATATATATATATATATATATATATATATATATATATATATATATATATATATATATATATATATATATATATCCCCCTCTCTCTCTCTCTCTCTCTCTCTCTCTCTCTCTCTCTCTCTCTCTCTCTCCAAATGGCTTGAAAATATATTTTATTTTTAGGATGATTTAAGATGGCCTATGCATATTATCAAAAAATTTAAAATAAAAATGGAAAGGGTTAAATAATAAATTAAGGGAAAGGGACAATGTAGGGTCCAAAAACTAAAAGACACAAAAATATGGTGAAATATGATCCCATAAAGCTATGGGTTTATCATAGAGATAAGTAGGGATCAATTATTGACGTAGGGATAGATAATAGGTGATAAGTGTACATGTGGGATAATATGATCAATATAATAATAATATTTATTTATACATACTATGATATAAACAAAATATCAAACTACACCTTGCACACATGTAAATACAAAGGCATTACATATATTTGGTTGTATATCTAGTAAATGATAATCCACACTCAATATCAAGGGTATAGGATTCTAAATCCTATGCTTAAGATATGGGATATTAGGTCTAATTAGGCATAAATATAGTATAAATGATGTAAAGAGATGGTTAAAAATATGTATCAAGGATAAAATAAGTAAACTACAAACAAAGAACTAAATAACAATGGTAACTTAAATCCCATATAGGAAAAACTAAACTAAATAAGATATATTTTCTAAAGGTCTTATTGTAATGTATTCTAGGAAAATGTGGCCTAAAATAGTTCCTAAACTATGATTTTAATAGTAAACCTAAACACACTATACTACACTAAATTATTTGGCATAATGGTAACCTAGGTAAGGAAAACAATATACATGCTACTATAACAATAAGTATGACATATCTATTTACTAAGTAAATAAAAGGAAAGATAATAGAGATATAGATACTTTAATTTAGTAGACTTTTTGTCACATCAATCTTTGAATTGGATCTAATGGCACTTTATAATATATTTTTTAGTTGAATACCTCAAGTGGAAAAGATAAAGACTTGAGTGTCCTTAATTTGGGACTCCAAATACTATGGGGCACATCCTTATTTAAACTCATCCTATTTAGCTTCCATGTCCTTGAGCATGACTTATCCTCCACAAGAATAATCTTTTATCCTCTAATTCCTCATACTACATAAGAGCATAAGTGAAATCATAACCATAGTAGATGAGTGTCATGTGTGTTTGGAATGATATTTATGACCTGTATATATATAAGTCAAAATATAAAATTAAAAACAACTATAATATAATGATCAATCTATATTGATATAATATAATGTTATTGGATGGCCCAACACATTTTTTTAGTCATAATATAGTACATAAAACATGGGTATACTCAAAATTGTATTGAAAGTGTCGATATAGTTTAAAGATAAACAAGAAATAAATAATTATAACAAAAATGAAAATACAATAAGAAATATAAGGAGGTTTCACAACTAAAAAAATTATATGGAGAAATAAAAGGGAAAAAGAGACTCAAAAGAGGCTAGGCTAGTAATTGTGTATTTATTATTGCATAGTATATGAACATCTCTTGTAAAGTACCATGAGTTGACCCCACCCATTTCATAGTTAACTCCTCTGGATGTACACTCAAGGAGATTGATGTGTTTATGGGTCCTAAAAGAGAGAAAATTATTCAAATATAAAATGAAAAATACCATTTTATACATATTACCCACACAAAAATCATCACATTTCATAATAGTGTAATGTGGAATGGTGCATTTTCAAAGATACACAACACCATGAAAGTAAAAAGGAATTTTTTTGAAGTAAATTTTTATAAATGAACAATTGAAAGAAACATATGCATGACTTAACTTACCTTTTCACTAAATAAATTCATAAGTATGTATGATAGTCAATAAATGGATGCAAATGAAAAACTCTTAGAATATTATAAAATTTGTGAAAATTGACAAGTCATGAATGATAAGGTTAATACAAAATCAAAATATCTAAGTAAGTAGATAATATCAATGCAAAATAAAAAAGCTATCATGTTAGGGATAAAATAGAATTGAATAATCCCATAAAATGGAAAATTTTTAGGCCATCATGTTGGGGATAACCAAAATTGAAGAACCCAAGGAATAGAAAATATAAGGCATGAAAATTATAAATGTGGATGGGATGACATAAAAAATGTGAAACATGAAATCAAAAGAGGGAAAAATGGGATTGGATGACCCCAAAAAATAAAATATTAAACCTAAAATTCCAAAGATAACTATGATAAATCATATAAGGGAATGACCAAGAGATCATTTTAAAATAACTTAAATATGTAGGTTCTATTCAAAAATTGAAATTTAAAAGAGTAACCTCTAAATGCTAATTTTTTCTTAATGCTAACATAATTGAAATAATTGGATAATATGAAATAAAAAAGATGTGATATATTTAGAAATAAATATGCCTTTTAAGTGGGAATAATTGAGGGAGGTAAAAGAGGGCATCAGTAATGCAAAAACATCATATTTATCAGGAACAAGGCACCCAATTATTTTAGAAATACTAGGAGATTTCAAAATAAATGGCCTTAGAGAACCCAAACCAAAAATAATAAAATTGGGATAATTAGTGAAGTATAAATATCATCCCATGAATGCTAGTATGCATTAAAAAAATGATCCTACTTTACTACAAAGTGTTCCCACTTCTTAGGATCCCTTATACATATGTCAATCTAATATGAATATTGGGTACTTACATGAAATATTAGGTATCATTAATGATATATAAAATACCTTCTACCTAGTCTATTATCCTAGCACACACTAATGGACCTCAAATATGTCATGTAACTAACTATTAACATTATGATTTGACTAAGATAGGGGGTGTGCCAGTTATATGACCATGTATTTTCATGTGATCTAAATTTTGATATTTTCCTTAAATATCATCCCATGAAGGCTAGTATGGAATAAAAATAAAAGGATCCTACTTTCCCAAAAATTGTTCCCCATCTTCAGGCCCTCTAATAGACATGTCAATGTACTATGAATTTTGGGTACTTGAATGAGAAATTAGGTGGCACTAATTATATATAAGATACCTCCCACCCCAATCTACTAGCATAGCACACCTGAATGGACCTTAGATATATCATGAGGCCAACTATTGACTTTGAGATTTGATTATGATTGGGGTTATCCAATGATATGATCATGTTTTTTCATGTGATTTGACTTTTTATGGTTTCTTTCTCTACCTTTTAAATTTTGATACCATGGATTTTGATTGAATTTTTATATTTTATTGCTCCATACATATTTAGAATACCAAAAATAGGTTCTAAAAATGACTAACATAAGATAACATACACCTAGTTACTAAAGAATAAAACTTGGACACCAATATGCTTAGATACTCATAGACTCACACCTTATAAAAGATTGTGATTTTGAAATATACCTTAGTGGAGCCAAAAATTAAAGTGGAAAATAGGAAAGATAGAGATGCACATATAATTAATGTGTTTACCTAATCATAAAAATCTATAAAGGAAGATGGTACAATGACCAAAAAAATGAGACTTCATCATAAAAGAGGATAAAATGTGGATTAGAGACATGTATAAATAGTCTTTCAATGAATAATATAATTGAATTTAAATGAAAAATACCAATCTTGATTATTTCCTTGTATTTCTAAGAAAACACCTAACTATGGTTAGAAGTAGAAGTAGGAGCAAGAGAAAAATGATATAATCGGATGTGCATTTGTGAGGAGGGCCTAGTTTTACTCCATAAGGTTTGACCATGAAAACTGCAAAATTAAAATCCAAAAGGTGTAAATATAATATATGAATAATGAAAAAGATAGTAAAGAGATATCAAGACACAAGGGGTGTAATAATGTTAAAATATACCGATGAACCATGAGATAATAAATGGTTGAATAAATCCCAGAGTTACAAATTTTAAAAGGTAACAAAGAACCACAAGGGAAGAAATGAATAAATAAAATGAAAAGGTATGCAAAATGGTGAAAATAAAGAGGATGTGAATTTATGAGGAAGGAGGTATTATTGTGAAACTCACAAACCAAAAATCCAAGAATTGTAAAAAAAAAAAAGATAACAAACAAGAATAATTGCTAAGGCAAATGATAATAAATTTGGAGGTTTATATAAAGAAAGGCTAAGCTACCATAAAAAGAGGGTCAAAAAATAACTTTCAATAAATGTTATCTCAAAATAAAATAAACATACTATAATCAAATGACATGCATATGAAATGGAAAAGCATGAATAAAAGAGCTTAATAAGAAAATATGTCAATACAAATACTTATTCAAGAACTGAGTGCTAGTGAGTTCTTTGAATATATATCCTCCATTAGTTTTCATCGATATGTGCTAAATATCAAGATGTATTTAAAAAGGTATGGATCCCACCATTTTTGGAAATTTTTACCCTTTTTTTAAGGCTATAATCAAATTTTAGAATTAACTATTTGACATTTCTTGTTGTGCTACTTAGCAGTGCAATTTTAATATTGACAATTTTGTTGAAGATTATTCATAAGCTACTCATCCAATAGGTCTAAGGCATGAATAAAATGTTCATAGATCTCTTGATTAGGAATAATGCATGAAGATAAATGCATACTGAGTGTAATTCCAATTATAGTGGTAGGATGGCCTCAATAGCATAGAATTAACAAATATACTTTCCCCATTCATAGTCTAAATGCTAATGAGATGATCCCAAAGTGTAGGATAAGTTCTAAGATAATCCGTATGGTAATATTTAATAGCCTTGTTAAATATCTTATTAAGTATTTTATTTTTCATTCCATATTTTATATTGCATTGGGTGTGTTAAGGTGTGGAAAATTTGTGAGTAATTTTAAATTTAACACACATTTTATTCATGCACTGTTTCTTCCCACTTGGTAAAGTATTTGGTGGTGGTAATAATGACCAAGGATATTTAAGGATATAAATCTTAGTCATGAGAGTATAAATAAGATCATCATGTGGCTAGCAAGTATTATACCTTTTTTTTTAAATTATGGAATTTATTCAAGGGTAGGTCAATAGTAAACCATATGTAGGAGTTTTTAGGTTATATCCTATCATCTACAATGGCCTCTACAAATGCCCCCATGAGCTTTCTCAAGAACATGAAGAACTTATTCTTCAGTAATAAAATGAATTAGGTTGCCTTTAGTATTATATAGTGTAGGATTTTATTTTTAATTATATATTTGAAGGCTTGCTTATTAAGTCTATTATTTTCAACAAAGTCAAATCCAAGGGGATATGTTTGGTTTTAAATGAACTAGATAATGTCTTTAAACTATGTTTTCTGTCAAGTACTATTTGATTTAGTTTGTAAAATAAAATACCATTCCTTAGGTGTTATTATACATGTATATTTCCTCATGTGGATGAGGAACTATTTATCATGTATCTCTTGATGTGAGTGAAAAAGGGAATGTAGAGAGGTAAGAGAATGATTGACATAAATTTTATCTCATGGGATTGTCTTGATAGTTAAATATACAAAAATTTTAACAAAATTAGTACCAATCTCAAGATATGCTATGAGGTTTTTACTTTTACATTGATAATAACCATTTAGTGATAGATAATATGTGAGTCACCTAAAACATGGAGGTAGGATATGTCTAAATCAATGGGTTATTGTATCCCAATACATAGGCCTTAATTATAAACCATATTATTCATAAAATCAAACTTTAGTTGAACATTTAGAGGGATTATCTTTCTAAAATGAATGGAGAGGACAAATATGGCCCCAACTCCATAAATTAACTTCATTATGTCAAAATGTATTGTCCAGGTATTCTCATGAAAATTGATAATGATTTCATGTAATTCTTCTTTTATGATTTTCTTGGAGGCTTTTTTCATTAAGACTTTAATTTTGGGCTCTGAGGACTTAAGTCTCAAGGTCAACCATGTAATTGTGGAAGTAGTCTTTGAGAAATATGGATTGATTTATGCCTTTTATCAAGTGCATTGTATATGTGTTTATAAGTTATTATATGTGTGAAGGTAATTTTAACATTGATCACTTTGACTAATTTTTTTTAGTGATCCTAACTTAAAATTACATTAAAAAGGTCATCCATTTACAATATAATATATAGGAAATACATCTTTGGAGAAGAAATGGTAAGAGGGTCTAAATAGACTATGAGACAGTGTTATGAAAAAAACATATAATGCATAAAATTTTAATGGAAAATTAGATATATAGAAAGTTACACTAATAGTGAGTTTCTTAGCCAATTAGTGCATGAATTATATATATATATATATATATATATATATATATATATATATATCTTTTATAGACTCATATTTTTGTGTAAGAATTTTCAAAATAGATATAGGGGTAGAATATGTGTACAATATGAGAGGGAAATCACTAGAAAGAGGATGTAAGATAGGAATTTTAAGTAGGAATTTATTCATGTTATCAAATGTATTTTTATAAGCATCAATCCAATCAAGAGTGACAAATTTATTGAGAGGGAGTTTTTACAATGAGTTAGATAAGCCAGCTCAGAAACAAAACTATGAATTTACCCAAGATTCCAAAGGTAAGTAAATGTATGAGGGATAAACTAAGGTTGAAAAATTTTAATAATAACATTAATCTTATAAGGAATCACATAAATCCCTAGTCACGAGATCAAGAATTCTAAGAAAAAATTAGAGGTAATGCTTGATGCACACTTTTAAGGATTATGTTTGACATTATATCTAATTAAGTGTTCAAGGATGACATATAGGTCAATGATGATTTATTTTATTTTAGGGATTACCAACATAAGACTCAATAATCTTCTATAAACAATCATGAAAGATGTGGGTCGTTGCACATTGGTAAGCTTACTCAATATTTTAAGGCCAAAATGCATCTTTAGATATAAATATGTTCCTATTTGGAAGTAAAATTGAATTCTTGTTGATATTAAGGGGTGATGTGAATATGATCGTACCATAAAAAATTATTCGTGAGGGGGTAAATATCATATCCAACTATAAATTCAGCAATGGCATCTATGGAAGGTAATGAAAAGTTGTCCTTAGGGCAAGCTAAGTTTAAATCACAAAAGTCGATAAAAATATGAATGACCATCATGAATTTATTTTGAATAGGTATTATTTTTTAGAACCACTTGAATCATCTATGGTTTTGATGAACTTTGTATCTAGGAGTTTAAAAATTTATTTATGATAAAGTGTATAAACATCTTCAATAAATTTTATTTATTTTGAAAAAATAGGTTTACCATCAATGTAGGTGAAAATATTATACAAAAAAATGTTAGGGTCAATGTCAAGCATGTCCTTATAAGACCAATAAAAATATTTATTGTACCTATGGAGGATTAAAAAACCATGTCATGTTCTTATAAGTAAATTTACTTAGGGATAAGGAAAACTCAAGGATATTTATATGTTATTAAGTTGAATTCTCTAATGTCCTCCAAGACCATTTCATTTCCATCTTGGAAATGATATGATGCAATAGGAAGCTTGAAAAGAGGATATAATTTAGAATATACACTAGTGATGAAGTTGTGGGAGAATGGAGGGGTACCATCAAAATGCCCAAGCTTTAATATGTTTGTATGAAAGCTAAGTCTCCTTTGCATGGAGTTATGATATAGACTCATCAATAGGTAAAGTAGGTAATGGACCATAATATTAAATGTCTACCACATGTTAAATTATATCATCACCTTTATCATCTGATTATGAATAGATCTACCCCATATCTATATCTATACAGTGGGGCACTAATTCATCATATCAATTGAATGTCTCATAACATTAGCTCTAGCATATAAGGTAATTTATATATATTTGGGTTATTTTTATAATTTTGATGTACATTATCATCATGTTGATGTAGTCTATTTTATATAACTAGGATGAATTGTATTAGGTTTTTCAATTTAGAATGGCATTTCTAGACTAATTTTGGTTGTATAACATAGTCAATATAGTTGGTTATGACATAGAGATCGTGATTGATATAGTTGTGATTATAGTAATATTTAAATAATGTAAAAACTTTTTTTGGGATATCATCAATATAGTTGGAATTTTAAAGAATTAATTTTAATATTTTATTACAACTATCTATAATTTGAATAATGCAATTCAAAGTGTCTGAGAATTTTTTTAACATTGTATCAACACTATCTAGATTCTAATCAATACAGTTGGATTTTTTGATTGAAATGTAATTTATTAATCAATACAATTGGAAAAATATAGGTTGTATTGATGTGTTATTACCTAAATCATATTTTTTTTCAATACAATTAGGCATATCTTGGTGTTTTTGAATTGTATCAATAGTGTTGATATATTTAGAAATATTGTAACAATTTTAAATACTATTGGTAGTGTTAATATAGTAGAAAATATTATAAATATTCAAAACATTATAGGTAGTGTTGATACAATCATAATGAGGTGAATTTTTATAAATTATTTTTGAAAGAGTTCATTGCTTATTTTTTAATGAAAATTTAGATATTTTATGAAGAATCTAGTGAGATTTTTCCAAGTTTGGATTAGTGGGAAGGACATAGCCTTTGGGTTTTTCCTCATCCTATTAATAAATTGAATTGAATTGAAGATAAATGACAACTAATTTAACATCCTTGTTATAAATTTGTATTCTAATAAGATTATTTTGATAATGGAGTGCATTCAAGTTTTTTGATTGGGCTTGGGAAACAATATAGTCGACATCATAATTTGGGGAAACATTATATTCATGTTTTATTTTTTTAGGGTTTCCATTGGAAGTATCTTTGGTAGACAAAACAAGTTAGATAAATTATATTTGATAAAGTGATTTTGGATATTTTAAAATCTTAACCACCCCAAATTTATTTCATCTAATTGTGCATATAAGAAGCTTAATTAGCATTACAAGGGGGTGGTATCTCAATATCATCTTTGAGAAAGGGAAGGGTCCTATCTAAAGTTAAAATCTATGAAGGATTATGTTCATAATATATTGGTATTAACAATGTCTTGAATTTAATTGGGATCATTATTAATGGAGTTAGAAATTTTGACTTGCATATCAAGATGCATGTTGATGTACTCAAGTAGAGGGGGATTATTGATGTGTTGAATAGTAGGAATAAGATATTTATATTTAGCATTAGGTAGATTCATATCCCATGGGGTGAGATTGGATTCACCATTGTAATGATTATATTAATGATTTAAATTTATGCATTAGCTATCATAAGAAGTGATATCTTGCATGTGATGAGTCCAAGGATGGCCTACAAGGAGATCATAAAAAAGTGTAAGATCCAAAACCATAAGATTATGTATAATAGTACGAGGGGGGGATTAAAAAAATGGAGTTTGGTTAGTCTTTTCAAATTAATGATGTGTTATTCTAGTTTTCTTAAGATTGTAATTGGGAATCCTATTTGTTAGATCATTTATAAGGAGGTAACATTAATTCTTAGACCTTCATCACCAAAAATTTCCTTATTTAGAAATCATTGATCACGACTCTAATAAATATAGGTGTGTCATCAGATTTTAAAACAATTGTATCATTAATCATGTCATCCTTGGTAAATTCTATGGAAAGTCTCTCATCAGGTTGAGAATGAGGGATGGTTTTAATGGTATATACTTTCATAGGTGTTGGACCTTCAAAATGGTGAGTAGATGGTTTAATTTAAACTTTTTATGGCACTTATTATATGTTTTTCAATTATTTCATGATAAATTTATGATGATATGATGATTTTTTCATGAGTTCCATTAAACAAATTTTGTAAGGCATGATGTTAAGCTCATATAGGAAGTTCCTTTGAGAATATTTTTGGTAAGAACCATAATGTTACTTAGGTGGATTGGAATGATTAGATTTATAAGTTGTGGTAGTAGAATTATTTTAATTGCTAGGTTGAGATGTCGATGGTAGAGTAGAGGCATCACTAGGATGCAAATAGGTAGAAGTAGAGGTTTCCTTAAGAATTATTTTGTTAGGAGATGGAATTTTTAGGTTTAGTAATGGGATTCTTTTTAGTAAGCTTATGATAATGGTTAATTTTTCCATGTTTATGTATTGATAATTGGTATAATAATGGTCATATTTGGCAACAATACCACACATGATTTATTTTAGAATGTTTCTTATTAGTATTAGACATTTGATGGTGTTTATTTTGAGAATTTTGACTTTGATATAATTGTTTAGGTTATTTAACTTGATGATATTGATTAGAGTTATTGGATTGGTTGCTTTGAATTTTATAGGATTTTTGACATTATTTAAAGAAACCTTTGGAGATAAATTCATATTTGAATTTTTCATCTAATAAAAAATCATAAGTAAGTTTCTTGGGTCTACAACATGTCTCATGAAAATGACCAACATCCATGTGAAACCAACAATTTTTTTATGATCATGTAGTGAGGCAGCGAGGAAGTATTGATAATGGTCTAGATGGTGGTAGTAAATTTTGAAGTTATTGAAAAATTAAGGGAGGGTGGATAGGGTTTTAATTATTTTGATTAGAATTTATTTCTTTAGATATTTTGGGATGTGTTTTTTGTCAAGTTAGTGTTGATTGCATTGGTTGAAGTTTTAAAATATTTTGTACTATAGTTTTGAGATGGTTGAAATTAGATCATAACAAAATCTTGTATTTTTTCTTGATTAATCACCTCTTCTAGAGTTTTAGGAGAGAGGATCCTAATTTTTTATTGAAGAGAGGATTTTAGAGTGGTAAAAAAGATATTGAATATATTTTAGTCAATAAAGTTAAGATCTTCTTTATGTGCTAAGTATTTTTATCACTTGATGAAATCATGGGTGGATACTTGAGGTAATTAATTTGAATTAATGAAGTTTATAAGGATTTTTTTTAGTAAGTTCACTATGTTGTAACTCCTTAACTAGAGTTTTGACTAAGTATTATAGTTATTTAATTGAGTGAGATAGAAGTTGATCATACTATTCTAATGTATCTCCTATGATGGTTTTGAGTAGAAGATTGATCATTTCATAGGTTTTGGTTTGAATCCACTCCTTAAATATATTTCCAAAGGCTTCAAGATGTAGCGTAGATTTAGTAGACTTATCATATCTAATGGTTGGAGAAACATTTACAGTATCCATAGACATAATGTATGGATGTAGAGAGTTTACCTTAAAAAATTTGATGTATCTTATTATATATTAAATTTTTTGGGATGTGTCAAAGTTGTCATTAAAGTCATATGATTGAGCCTGAGATCATTAATGTCAAAAGAAGTATAATTCTTGATGTTCCAGAGGTATGCTTGTGATGCATAGTAAGGTATGATAAAATAAGTGATCATAGGTATATGGAGTTGTGTGTAGTAGTTTTTGAAAATGTAATAAGGTTGTTTGGAATGATAATCAATCTAAAGTGGCATAGATATATTCAATAGGTATGAAACCTAGTAGGCTTGTGTGTTTAGACTAGTTCCTAAGCATGAGCAAAGCTTATTGAGGCATGATGAGGCATGATAATGATAAGATGAAGGTATTTGATACTACTAGTGTGAAAATAAGTGGTAGATAATATGAGTAAGGTGGAAATTACATCTACATTAGTAAAAAAAATTGGTATTAAGGCACAACCCTTACATAAGAAACCTAGTGTGATGAAACAAACTTAGTAACATGCTACAAAGAGAAGTGTGAGACCTCTGTGAGTAAGGTTAGTAGAATGAGAGAATGGTATGATGTCATATGAAATATGGATGAGGTAATAATATCAATACAAGATGATTATAAGTGTTTTCAAGATCCAACTATGACTTGTAGTTTTAGACCTATTCTACATAGTGGTCTAGTGTGGTTCTAATGAGGGGTCAAAGTGATTTTCCAAGATGTTAGATCACATATGATCATGGTTTAAGGTTTTAAAGGTTTATTAAATAATTATTAACAATTTTTAGGTTTTGATGAAAAATAAAAACCAATAAAACATGTTTTTAGGACTTTTGTGCATGCAGATTGAAGGTTTTCAAGCCTAAGAAGGAACTGTTGATGCTCATTGGCATGTGTATACTTTGCATAGTGTCATAATATATATATATATATATATATATATATATATATATATATATGTAATAGGGTTATAATAATTATTTTAAATCATTTTTTTCATTTGAGGGGAAATATTTTATGAACAAATGTTAAGAGTGTAAACTGGTTCAAAACTCTCTCTAAACCTTTTTAGTGACTTGATTGGAGAGATATTTATATAAAGTGCCAAGAATGGTTTAGGTGATAAAATTTTATTATTGTATTTTTTATAAAACTCCTCTAGTAATCTCCAAGTAGTAGTGGTGTCTTGGGACAATGAGTAAAAGGTACATAAAAGTGCTTGTTTTTGAAGAATTTGATGTTATAAGTAAGGTTGACTGAGTCAATGCATGTAAGTTGATGGAGGTTGAAGGCCAAGAATTTTTATTGATTTTCATGGATTTATTTTGGTGATTTAAATATTATATGTCAATAATTTTAGTCATAGAATATGACCTATTGCTAAACTACCAAATAGTGAAGATAGTGAAGGAATCTAGGCATGAGTGAGAATTTATTTAGGGATGAGTTTTAGATATTTAAGGATTAATCTAATTGATTGAGGTCATTTTTCAAGACCTATAACTCATGTTACCTTTGTTTATAAGTTTTAATGGTGCTCATAAGTGATCAGTCCATATGAGTCAAGATAGTTAAAGATTAAGTTTCAAGGATTGGCCTATATGTTCTACATTTACCATATGACAGCTATTTATTATTATTTTAATATGTGCTAAGGATAATTAATTAATTTAGAGTCCAACAAATTATCTCTATAGGAAGTTTAAGTCATGATCACCATGACTGTGTCCTAAGCTAGAAATGACAGTTCCATGTTTGCAAAGTGAAGTGTTTGAGGTTATGTGATAATAAGTGATGTATAAAATGAATATTTTTTTGTTTATTTGAATGAAAATTATATATATAATAATTATGTAATGTTGTGATTTATTTTAAGGTTTTGATATGTGGAATTAAAAATGGCTTGTCCAGCTATGTTAAAACAATAAGAGAGTAACTTTAGATATTGGTTTGTAATACCAATGATTGCCTCTAGATTTTGATAGATATACATTTAATAATGATCTAGAGACAAAAAAATTAAATCTTAATGTGCATTAGTATTAGTTTAATAATCATTTTAAGTACTAAAACTAGCATTTTTTATGACTGTGTTTATATACTACATGCAATTTCTAAGTGGCCATATTGCATAAGTGAGTTTGGGGTGATTTATCAAGATATAAAGGATATAATGATCATGGAGTTGTTTTATAAGTCTCAAACGCTTATAATAATTATTTTAGAGTCATTTTTTATCATTGATCAAGTGTGAAATGACAAAGATGTTTGATTGTGTTGTTGAGCTTTCTGGTAGAACTAAGTGAGCCTATTGTAGAGATGTTTTTGGGTGATTGGAGCTTGAGTTAAGGTGTATAATGGGCATGATGATGTTATTTAGGTCATGAAAATATATTTATGTGATTTTTTTGACAAATTCAACTATTTTCTTCAAATATGAGAGATAGATTTTTTGGGTGTGTGAAGGGATAATGGCGTGTAAGCCTAATATCTTGGATCAAGTGGTGAGTTGGACTTCCAAATGGTATGTAAATATGTATGAGTGAGAAAGGTTATATTTTATATGTATTATAATTTTTTCATGCATTGGTAGCTTCAAAATATGTTCCAAAGAGTTCAACTATAATGTGTGCCTTAAAGTAGACCTAATTGCTTTAGGTCTCTATTAGGCCTAATGAAGGATTTGTCCCTTAAGGGAAACAGATGACCAAAGTAATGGTTGTTTCACTTGTTTAACGTGTTATAGGACCTATTCCAAGTATAATAAAAGTGTGATAAGGATTTTTTCCAACCTAGATGGGTGCAAGCAAGTGTATGGTATAAAGGTAAGGCTTAATTGGCCTATTTGGGCAAGTAAGAGTAGAGTGGAATTAAGAAAATAAAAGAGATCATTAAAGGAGAAGAGGTATGTCATGTAGACCTTTAGAAAGACTTAGATGATTATTCATGAACATCCATCAATTTTTTTGTAGGTAGATGACCAGCTCAATAGACCTAATGATCCTAGAAGAGGCATGTTGAGCGAGTAAGGCCTAAGAGGTTGTTTGAGTGAGTTGAATGGAAAAGAGTGAAAAAAAAGGAGGTCATCATCATTTGAAGATTAGAAAAAAGTTTTATAAGATGATAATATATCATAGGTGACGTATTTGGTGCTAATTTATTGTTGGCCCATTTTTACTCACATACAAAGCTTTGAAGAGCTGAGCAGAGTTCCTATGGAAAGAGGGTCTTTATGGTGTCTGAGTAGTTCAAGTTCTAGGACAAGTTTGTATAAGCTTCAAAAGACCATTTTGAACTTTAAAAGATCAAGTAATCAGCTACTAGAACAAGTCTATAAGAGCTTATAGGCCTAAAAGCTAATTTTATACTTGGGAAATATTTCAAAGTTTATTTGGCTAAGTACTAGGATTTCTTTTGGGGATTTTGTTTTGGGTATTTATCTAAGTGTTATAATTATTTTGAACAAATTATCTGAAATAAAATTTCTTAATATGGAATTCTTTTAGAGAAAATGCCTTAACAATTTTTCCAAAGACTTGTTTCTTTCAGGAAAAGTGTCTATACAAAAAAACCTAAAGGATATTTCAGTTGTACTAAAAGTTTAAAACAAAAGAAACCCAGACATATTTATTTTAGACAAATTGTACAAAGTAAAGGGCCCAAAGAAATACTTCCAAAGCAAATTTCTAGTGTAAAAAATTCTAAAATAATTAATTGATTTAGAAAATTTGATCCAATAGAATAGTGATGGGCCAATAGTGTCAAAATCAAGCTCAGTAGTTAAACCGTTGGTGTTTAAAAGGTTATGGTATCACAAACATATATGATGATCATGTGAACATCATTGAAATTTGAACATATGTCAAATTTAATCCCATGAGAAATAACTATTTCACAAGCTTAAATTTGATGATTGTGTGGACATCAAATATGGTCATATGGACATCAAATGATGGGTGTGTGAATGTCAACTTTAATCCTAATGAACTAGCCATTGGATTTCAAATAGTGGGTCTAGATATTAAATGGTTCATGTTTGATTGTACATCTAATATCAATGATACATGAGTAAGTCAACAAGTCAGAGGATCCAAAGATCAAATGCATAGGTGTCAACTATTAATAGCATGTGAGTCTGGTAGAAGATCTAATCACATGCATTTAACTTGTTAGAGGATATCAATAGTGCGAGTTGGGATCAAATAGTTAGTGAATATTGGGGATGAATGTGAGTTCAAAATCAAGGTAATGGGCCCTAAATATCTATAGTCTATGTTCAATCAGATCTTATATCTGATGGTGCAAGAAAAGGCTAAGGGTTTAATAGATCTAAGTTAAATTTTTGATAACTAATGGGAAAATGATTGAGCTTGAGGCATTTTTGATGAAGGTCGGTGAGCTAGTTTCTGACCTTGAGTAAAAAAATATAAGGAACTAAGCTTGAGTTCAACCTGAGCTAGTGGAAATACATGGAACTAAGTTTGATGTAGATACCAGTGGAACCAGAATGAATATTTCAAGACCAAGCTTTGCTATCAATGTTCTAAGAGATAGATTAGGTATTTTAGACTTAATATAGATCAAAGGTTGGCAATTTGGTGGATAAATGGGAATAGGCATCAATTAGATTATTGTATATATATGAACTATAGGAAAAATAATAATCTTAGATTGGTTTTCATCTATAGTTAATCTAGGTCTAGGTTTCAAAGCAGGAGTAGATATGTGCAATTAATGAAGAAGTGTCCCAGGCCATGCTCTCGATAAATAACTACTCAAGTAGATTTAGTCATGACTCTATTAGGATCAAAGATATGAGGATGTTTTTCTCATCATGAAGTCAAGTTGAAGATGGTGAGGTTCATAGAGTAGATCAAGGAATTGGAGAAGCAGTTAAAACATTTAATTTTGATAGTGCATTTGAGGACCATTTCTCCTTGATAGGATCATGACCCACTCATCATGAAAAACTAATTCTTGTCTTCTAGTTCCTCTCTCTTAGCTAATAAGGAGAGTTCAAATACTACTAGAGCTAATTTAGGCTAAATGTTAATGATGGACTAGTTCTCGATGGGACCAAAGCATGATGGAGCATCCCTAGACAAGTGGTATCTCATTGATTATTCTTAGATAATGATCCCCCCTCTTTTATCTTCTCCATTCCTCTATATATAATTCTTTCCATTTGAAAATTATTCTCCAATTTGAAATTTTTAGACATCAGTTCTCTGATTTAGAAATTTGGGAGAAACTAGTTCTCAAATTTTAGACTTTTTTATCTTTCTAGGAGATAGGGAACTCTTTGAGATATTGTAAAGTATCCTCATCTTGATTAGGCTTGAACATATCAAGCAGTTTTAATAACTACCTCTTGATGAAATATAAGACTTTCTTTTCCTGTATATTGCCTTGGATCTAGTTTGGTGAGTTGTGCATGATGGCATTGTGTGAAGGAGATTCTTCCTCATCCATTGTCCTCCTTTATGACCTTATTTGGGGATTTTTCAATGTTTCTTGTAGGTCTATATTAGTGTTTTAATATGAAACTCTTCTATGAAATACTTATGTAATTATCTTGATCTTAAGGTTGTGTAAGCTAGTACTATCTTCTACATATCTAGTGTGGGTTCAAGATTATGGGAGTTTCCCTTTTAGTTTTGGTACATCACCTGGTTAAATTTATTAGGATATATTATCCCATGTCTAACCCTTTTCCCTATGAAACATTAGTTTTTAATTAATTTTAGGTGAGAATCAAAGAGGAAGCCAACCTACTCTAAAGGTTCAACCTCATCATAAGAAGCCCACATCCTGATTTTGTCCCAATATTATGACTAGGAGTAGGGGAGCCTAAATAACTCCTCCAAAAGGGTGAAATATCATGTCATAATAATTATCTAGGGGATTGTATCCTCATTACAAGATAGAGTTGCATAAGACTAGTTGAGTGGGTGTTTAACTAGGTAGGGGTTAGAGCTCATTGTGAAGTTGGTGCTTCACTAAAAATTATATCTTGACATTATAAAACTATAGTCCATATGCATGGTTTAGTGGGTTTATCCACCAAGAGGGTTTCCCACATGTCTCTTATGTTCTCTTTTGATATACTTGTGTGGTTATTTATATATGCATTGATCTTTATGTATATTAATGCTTCATGAAATTATGAATGGAATTAAATTGAAATTATTAAGCAACTAATTCACCCCCCCCTCTCAATAGCTACTTCCAACCAATGGTATTAGATCAGGTCCTTGGAGGAATCTTGATAGCTTGAAGGTGATCTTAGAAGCATAAAATGGCCAAGTAACTAAGGAAAGAGAGTCAAGAATTGAGATTAATGGTTAAAAGTCTTAAAGAGTAGATTAATCCTTTTTAGATGAGGAGTAACTATAAGGAAGATCAATATGATAAGATCCTCAATAACATTAGAGAATAGGTCAAGTCCTTTATGGAACATGAAGGAAATGTGAGTCATCTTCAAACCAAGTTTGAGAAAATGATTGAATTAGTAAAAGAAGATAAGATGACTATTCAGGACCTTAAGGATTAGTTAAGGGTTACAAAGACAAATCTAAGTTCAAAAGAGGAAGAATTCAAGCATCTCAAGTCAAAGATATATTCTATGAAGTTTGATAATGGAAATCTCATAGTTAAGATGAAAAAATTTGAGAAGGAAATTATGAAATTAGATTAAGTCAAATACACCAGAATGAATATCAACACAAAGAAACCCATCAAGCAACCCAATGCAATAAGATGTTCAATTTCATTTCATGGTCATTGCTTTGTATGTAATATTTTTGGTCATAAAGTGAGAGATTATATAATAAAGAGTAATTGGTAACAAGAAGTATGAATAATGTGGTCTACTATAGTTGGCATAAGATTTGCCATATAGCTAAGTTATATCCTAGAATGCATAATAAGGATCTCACTTGGATATGGAGACCAAAGGTAATCAATGTTAATCACACAAGTAAAGATAAGGTAGAAATCAAAATAAAGAATGATGAGAAAGTTTCTCAAGATAATTATGTTTCAGATCAAACAAAACATAAGGAGAAGGAAGATGTTGAGGACATTGAGTCAAAAGAGAATATCAAAATAATTAGGGTTCTAAAAAAGAATATTTAGTCCTATGATAAGGATTGGGGTGCTCAATTAATCTAAACTTATAAGTGGTAAGGTGTCTCTTCTAGGCCTTCTTAGAGACATTATTTAAACCAATAATAATAATGGTCTTGAAATATTGGTGACCTCATAAAATAAGCATGATAACATGTTGAAATTATCACAACAGTGATATGAAAATGACCAGCTTTCTAAGTTTTAGAGATCTTAGTTTGGAGTTAGTTGATCATCAGTGTCAATATCTTCAATCAATTTATGTTTTTTTTATAAGATATATAGCTTGATTTGATCCAGGTGGAACATGAAGTTAAAGATTTAACTCAAATATCTTGAGTAAGTATATGAGAATTGAATATTGGTCTATAAGACCAATGCATTTAAAGGTAGAAATTAGTGATAATATGATCCATGATCTAAAGTTGATGCTAAACAATAAGGTTTTAAGCTGGTTGAGCCTTAAAAGAAGAGCAAAAAATTTATAAAGATGATCATTCATGTAGCATGAAATGAAGAGGTTCTAGGACTAAAAGAGAAAGTGGGTAATTGTACCTTGATTGTGAAGTTTCCTATCTGCATAATGCATATGAGTATGTAGTGATCTAAAAAGTTAACTATATTTTGCAAGCATGATCAATGAAGACAATGGGAAGATAGCTTGAAGGTATTCTTGAGATCATAGAGGTCTAATCTTGAGAAACACAAAGAAACCATAAAAACCAAATGTTTAATGTTATAAAGAGTATATAGATTTGTTCATGCCTATCTGATATGTTTTTGATTGATCTAAGAAGTTCATGTGTTACCTCAAGGAATATATAAGTAGTTAGTCATCAAGGATTAGACATCAAGGTATGAAGATATGGTTGGATTTAGGTGAAGATCAAGAGCATGATGAGAAGAAGGAAGGTTATTTGAATATCTATGGATCTTTCATAAGGTAAGAAAATATGTTATGTGTTTATTGTAGCTAGATGGTGTGTAGTTTTAGGTGACATGAACTAGATAAAGCATGGATTTAGTGGGAGCTAACTCATAATTATTGAGAAGCTTGATAATAAACATGTATGGACAAAAGGGGAAATTACTAGATTTGTAAGTGATTAGGTCCAAGGATCAACAGACTGTATAAATGACCTTGTGAGGGTGTCTATGACCTTTGTCATTAATGTCAAAGGGGAAGAAAGACTTAATGATGAAGATAGGATTGATAGAGAAGTTGTCCAGATCAATTTATTTGTGGTTTTCCATCAATTACAAAGGGGAAGATTGTTGAAAATCTGTCATTGATGTCATATGATTGAGCCTAAGGTCATTAATGTCAAAGGAAGTATGAGGCTTGATTTTCCAGAGGTGTGCTTGTAATACATAGTAAAGTATGATTAAATAAGTGATCATAGGTATGTGGAGTTGTGTGTATAAGTTTTTGAGAATTTCATAAGGTGGTTTATCATGAGAATACATATATAGTGGTAAGAAGATCTTTAAGAGGTATGGAACCTAGTAGGCTTGTGTGTTTAGACTAGTCCCTAAGCATGAACAAAGCTTGTAAAGGTATGATGATGATAAGATGAAGTTATTTGAGCTTGATAGTGTGAAAATAAGTGGTAGAGAATATGATTAAGGTGGAAATTACATCTACAGTAGAAGTAAAGTCAGGTATTGAGGCATAACCCTTGCATAAGAAACCTAGGGTGATTGAACAGGCTTAGTAGCATACTAAAAAGAGAAGTGTGAGACCTATGTGAGAAATTTTGGTATAATTATAACATGGTATGATGTCATATGACATATTTATGGGGTATTTAGATCAATATAATAGGTTTCCAAGTGTTTTCAATATTCAAATATGACTAGTAGTTTTAGAGCTAATGTGCATAGTGGCCTAGTGTGGTTCTAATGAGGGGTCAAGGTGAGTTTCCAAGGTGTTGGATACCATGTTATCATGGTTTAAGTTTTTTAAGGTTTATTCAATAATTATGACCAATTTTTATGTCCTAAGGAGAAATAAAAAGCAATAAAACATGTTTTTAGGACTTTTATGCATGTACATTGAAGGATTCCAAGACTGAGAAGGAACTATTGATGCTCATTGGAACATGTAGAATTTTCACAGTGTCTTGAAAATTTTGAGAGATATTTAATATGTTTATAACAATTATTTTAATCAATTTTTTTAATTTTAGGGGAAATACTATATGAACAAACATTAAGAGTGTAAACTGGTTCAAAACCCTCTCTAAACCTTCTTAGTGACCTGATTGGATAGACATTTCTAGAAAGTTCCCAAAATGGTTTGGTTGATAAATTTAAATTATTTTATGTTGTATAAGACTCATACAATAATATACAAGTGATATTTGTGTGTCAGGATAGTGAGTAAAAGGTATATAAAAGTGCTTGTTTTTAAAATAATTTGATGGTACAAGTAGGGTTGACTAAGTCAACACATGAAATTTGATGGAGATTGAAGGATAATACTTGTTATTTATTTAAATTTATTTAATTTGGTGAGTTATATACTTTTTTTCAATCATTTTTTTCATGGAAGATGACCTAATCTTAAACTACCAAACAATGAAGACAGTGAAGGAATCCAGGCATGAGTGAGAATCTATTTAGGGATGAATATAATTGATTTATGTCATTTTTAAGGACCTATAATTAATTTTCCATTTTTTTTTAATTTTTTATGGTTCTCATACACAAGCAATAAAGTGATCTCAAGTTGATCAATTTGTATGAGTCAAGACAATGAAAGAGTAAGTTTCAAGGATTGGCCTATATGCTTTACATTTTCCATATGACATCTATTTCTTAGTGTTTTAATATTTGTTAAGGATTTTTAAGTACCTTTATAATTCATTTAAATTCAAATAAAGTATATTTATATGAATTTTAATTCATGATCACCATGACTGTGTCCTAAGCCAGAAATGATAGTTCCATATTTTCAAAGTGAAGTGAAGTGTTTGAGGTTCTTTGACAAGAAGTGATGCATAAAATGAATATTTTTTTGTTTCTTGGCATTAAAATTAACTATAAAATCCTGATGTAAGGTTGTGATTTACTCTAAGGTGTTGATATGTGGAAGCCAAAATGGCTTGTCTAACTGTGTTAAGATAGTAAGAGAATAACCTAAGAGATTGGTCTGTAAGACCAATGATTTCCTCTATATTTTGAAATCTATCCATTTGATAATGATATATAGACCATATAAAAAATTTAATGTGCATTATGATTAGTGGAATCATCATTTTAGGTACTAAAATTAGCATTCTATATGACTATGTTTATATGTTACAAGTAGTTTTTGAGTGGCCATATTGCAAAAAAGAGTTTGGGGTGATTTATCAATATTTGAAGGATATAATGATCATGTATTTGTTATATAAGTATCAAAGGTTTATAATAATTATTTTAGATTCTTATTTTTTCCCTAATCAAGTGTGAAATGACAAAGATGCTTGACTGTGTTGTTGAACTTTCTAGAAGAACTAAGTGAGCATTTTGCAGAGGTGTTTTTGGGTGCTTGGAGATTGATTGAAGGTTTAAAATGGAAATTATGATGTTATTTAGGTCATTAATGATCTTTTTATGTGATTTTTTCATGTATTTGTTTGACAAAGTTGATTGTTAGCTTCAGATATTAGAGATTGATTTTATGGGTGTGTGAAGGGCTAATGGCAAGTAGGCCTAATATCTTGGATCAAGTGGCGAGTTGGAATTCCAGATGGTATGGACTTATGTAGGATTCATAAATGGTATATATTATATTTATTATAAATTTTTCATTCATTCTTAGAAATAAAAGATGTTCCAAAGATTTCAAGTGTAACATGTGCCTTGAAGTAGACCTAATTGCTTTAGGTATTTATTAGGCCTAATGAAGGATTTGGCCCTTAATGGAAATGATAGACCAAATTGATGGTTGTTTCACCTTTTTAATGTTTTATAGGATATCTTCTAACCTAGATGGGTGCAATCAAGTGTATGGTATAAAGGCAAGGCCTAATTGGCCTATTTAGGTAAGAGTAGAGTGGACTTAAGCAAATAAAAGATCTCATTAAAGGAGTATAGGTAGGTCATGTATACATTTCAAAAGAGTTATATTATTATTCATGAACATCCATAATATTTTCTATAGGTAGATGACCAGGTCAATGGACCTAATGAGCCTAGAAGAGGCATGTTGAACAAGTAAGGCATAAGAGGTTATTTGAGTGAGTTGAAGGGTGAAGAGGTCAAAAAAATAAGGTCATCATAAATTGAATATTATTAATAGTTTTTATAATATTATATATTACTTGTTTGGTGGTAAGTTACCTGGGGGTTTGGAGCCTTATTGTAATATAAAGCTTGCAGAAGACTAGTTGAGTGGGTACTTAACTAGGTAGGGGTTGGAGCTCCTTGTGAAGTTGGTGCTTCAGTAAAATTTGGATCTTAACATTATATTATTTTATTCCATATGCATGCTTTATTGGTTTTTATCCCATAATATGGTTTCCCACATATCTCTTGTGTTCTCTTGTGATATGCTTGTGTGGTCATTTATATATGCATTGATCTTTATGTATATAAATGCTTCATGAAATGATGAATGGAATTGAATTGATATTGTTAAGAAAATGATTCACCCCCCCTCCCCCCCATCCACCCTCTTAGTATCTAATTAAAACATGGTTTGATATTTTAATTAGCATATCTAATAGGAGGGGAACTATAGTTTTGATGAGGTTGATTTATGATGACTTCAGAAGATTGATTGGCATTTTAAAAAATGTGGCTTTGCATTTGGAGTGATTGATTATTTTTAGAATCTTACAGAATGGAATTTATTAACCACTTATGTAAATACTTTATATATATATATATATATATATATATATATATATATATATATATATATATATATATATATATATAGGATCATTTTTATTACAATAGTTATTATTTTTTATAGAAGTTTTACTAGGGAGGGATTCCAACCTTGGTGATAAGAGGAAGACTATTGTTGGTTTTTATAGAAACCATAATAGAGGGATTGATGATAATAAGGCTCCAATTATTATTTGGGTTATAAATGGTGTTATTTTCAATATTTTTTATTAATATATTGGGATATCATAGGTTTTATTTTTGATGGATTTGAACCATATTACATTTGGTGGACTTAGGTTAAGATTTATAAAAACTACACCATGGGGAATTTACATCAATGGTGGACATAGAAGGAATGAAAGATTAAATTATATATAATTTAAATTGGTTGAATATTTTTATTAAAATCCTATGGGTTACATCATTATGCTATAATTATGGACAAACTATAACACTTGTAAATGTGAAGACAACCCAAGTAGTAATGGGATAGGATTCACATCAGATTCAACATAATGTATATGAAGGCTAAGATGATCAACATAACAATATTATTCATATATAAAAACTAAGATATAAAAATATATTAAACTAAAACCTACATACACACAAATATAATGACATAACCTAAATATGGTTTTAAATCTAGTAACCATAATCCATACTCAATATTTAGGGTATATGGTTCCAAAACATGTGCCTAAGATATGAGATATGCTATCTAATAAAGTCTCAATATAGGATTGATGATAAAAAAAATTTTGTAAATATATTATCAAGGATATAATAAAGAAACCACATGAAATGAATTGATGAATAAGGGTAACCTATATCCAAGTTTTAAAAAAACTAAACTAAACAAGTTAAAAATTTTCAAGGGTTGATTGTAATGTAGTCTAAGAAAATATGGTGTAAAATAGGCCCTAACATATGATTATAAAATAGATCCTAATAACCCTATAATATGGAATCTTATTTGACATAAAGGTAGCCTAG
>JARHVA010000266.1:105000-155000 GCA_037957365.1 Torreya grandis
ATAAGTTAAAAATTAACTTAGCAGCATACCCAACATTCTTACTTCACAAAAATTATCTTGGAATAGGGACAATATTAATTTGATATGTTATAATTATAGTCTCAAGTTATGTCTTTAGCTTAGCTAATACACCTTCATTTTGTATCATCTTTAGTATAATAGAAGTAATTTAAAAATTATCTCCTATACTATACACATTGAATTCTCATTCCACATAAATGTGTGCTTATGTTTTTTGGATTAGGTGCATGATGTCAAGATAAATTTTCCTATATTAGGAGGGATTTAGTCAATTTACATGATCTCCTTAAGGTAATACCTTTTTTATATTTGTCATTCTAGTCCCAACATCAACACCAATATATGCACCATCTTGCATAAGACATAATGGTTCAAATTGTAACCTAATTTTAGATTAAAATATCACCAAAATCATGCTAGTGTTCTTTTGTTGTTCCTTCCATTTTTCCAAGAATGTGATACACACCCAAATTTTATATTCATCATCACAATTACCATATTGATACAATTTAGGACATCTCCTAAAATAATGGCCAACTTACCCACAACTATAGATAGTAATAGGTTCTTTTCCATCACAATAACCTCTTCTATCATGACTAAATCTTTTGATACTTTCACATCCTTTGCCTCACACTAGTTATTCAAAGTGAATTTTACTTTCTTGAAATATATCCTTACTTAGTTTATTATGGATCACTTCCATTACATGATAACCAAACTAATTGTATCTAATTCATAGATCTCACACAAATAATTTGTTGTAACTCCATTCATATTTTGGAACAATGGGCATAAATTAGTATTATGACAAACATGAAAATTTTCAAAATTTGTTACTAGGGAATGCTCTTGCCATGTTGTAGATCTAACCATTCATGTTATTTTTAGAGGACAAAATAGATGGGTGTGATCCTTGTATAAAATATACACACTAGAAATCACACTTAATTTTTTGGTTTTGAAATGTTTTAAGCTTCTTTAGGCTAGATATATATTCTATGATTTATACCTTTAAATGAGATATAATACCTTGTGGATGTCTCTAATAAATTACCATTTATATCCCTAGTACAACCTAAAAATCCTTTTTTTTATCACAAATGTACACTAAAATAGCTCATGATGTAGGTGATCGATTGACCAAACCACTTATAAGCCTCTCCCAGTGTAAATATGGGTCTAATTTATAAGATAGGGTTTCTAGTGGATCCTTAGAGTTTTGATTATTAAACCAAATAGATTTTCTTGGGTACTATTATATCTTATTCAATGTCATAATGTTTTGATACTCAAACTTAGGGTACTAAAACTCATCCATAAAGCTTCTCTTGATGCCATTCAGATCATTAATTATTATATTAGGATAAAATATAGTTTACTAATATTTGGTGTACATAGTAAATGTAGCTATAAATATTTTAATTTTTTTGTACCAAATCTCTCACATTCTTGGCATTCCTACAATCTTGAAACTTTACCAATGTCATACCACATCCTTAATTCCTCTAAAATATATAAGGTTCAAATAGAAAAGGTCATAGATCACCATTGCAACTTATATGTGCATCCCTCTAAAATCTCTTATACCCAAAGATCCACTACCACCTAAAGAATTGTCATATCTATGGGAAGCACCATGTATGGAAAATCCACCTTCTCCTCCATAGGAACCACCATCATGTAGTTATTATTTTCAAATCCTATTCCTCCTACATTACTCCTCCAAGTGGGAGATCATTGGATCCTTTTCCTACCATTCTATTTCTATTTTGGACCTCCCACAAGTATATTAATTGGCATTAATGTCATTGTGTAAGTCTCTACTAATTTTTTTGTATTAATGTTTCCATAATCACTATCAATAAACTCTTCCTAAACATAATTATCTGTAGATGAAAATTTAAAAAAGCTACCAATTGTTCTTATTTCCTCTAGATCATATATATTACACTAACATGTACCCTATCTCCTTTTAGTTATGAAATACCTATTCTCTATTCAAAATATTTAATTACTCATTTGTATTACTTAAATATATTATCAAATGATAAGATCCCACAAAAGGCCCTAATATGGCTTGAAAATTGGGTTTATATCCCTTAGATATTACTTCATCTATGTCCTCAAACACTATAGAAAAACTCCATATATCATCACTACCCCTTGTCTATCTAATTAATTGTGTTTCCCACTTCTTAACACATGATATCTCACTATGACATATGCTTTCTAGTTCTCCTAACCAAATATATCCCCTTGGATGAAATTATCCCATGTGTGATATCTTGGAGTATTATTTCACACCATAGATGTGGTTAATTCATATTAAAAACATTAAGCTCATCTCTCATGATTTATTTTTATGGGATATAATCTCTTCATCTCATTTTTATTCAAATCTAGACTAGACTCATGTCAAAATTTTCCCTTCTCTCTACCAAGCCTTTCCACCACCTTATCAACAAATAAAATCTTGATCCATGATGTGATATTACTCATTAAATTTATTATAGGTGGGTTAAAGATTTTAGTCACTATCTCATCCAAAAATGTATAAATGGTGATTAAAAACTATAGAATGTAACTATACATTTCTCCTTTCGCAAAGGTTTCAACATTTATAGTATACATTTTATCTTATTTATTAAATAAATATATACTCTGAGGAGGACAAACTACCTCTTCATTGTGCATATCATATCCCCTATTCTTTTAATTTATTATCCAACTAAAAAAATATCAAGGAACTTGGTGAAAAATAATTCATACAAACAATAATATAAATAATGATCCCTCCAAATATATGAATCCCAATCACTAAGCACCTCTTAATGTGCATACAAAAATGTTTTGAGACCTATCCATACAACAATCTCATCCTGTAAAAGTGTCTAGAATAATATTTTAATAAAAAGGCTTATTTAGTGTCTAAAAAAAGGAACCAAAAAATCAACTACTTGAATACTGTATGATCATAGACCATATCGAATAGATAAAAACCATCATGTACCGATATATCAATATTTTCAGGACACTCAACTGAGGTATGCAATGGGTTATTTTGAACTTCTATGATAAATAATTATAGATAATTTTTAAGAGCAAAGATGAAATTGACATAATTTAATAGGAATACTAAATTAAAATAATAATTATGACACTAGTAATGACAAAAATGTGCATAGAAATAAATTTATATTATATCATCAAATAAGATTAAGTCAAATAACACCTATGGGTTTTCTCTCTATAATATCCACATTGAGTCCTTTTTATAATAACATGGGATGAGGGAGTTAGGTATGCCTACCCATTGTATAATACTAATGTCTTATCACATCATTATCCTAACCCAAATAAACAAGTGTCATGATGTGGCTTTAGTACATGTTATTAAGAATAATATTTAAAGTTCATTAGGATTGGGGGTTTGATGGTAGTTATGAATATTAATAACACTAATAAAATTTTATAGCTAGTTAAATTGAAAGATAATTTTTATCTATTAAAAATGTTTTCATCACATTGATTTTTATTATCTTACCAAATTCTTGATTTTGACTTTTAGACTCATCTATGGGTGATCAAATTATTGTAGTCTCTTATTTCTACATGGAAACTAAATGAAAATTAACATAACACATAGTCTAATTCATATTATTTTTATATCAATACTAGGGTTCTATAGGTCTCTTACCCTCTATTAAAAAAACACAAAGTTTTACAAAATAACTAAAAAAAGCTAAGTAGAAATGCCATGGCCAAACAAGAATCAAATATACCAAATAGCCAAAAGCCACAAAAAGAATTAACAACTATTCTTTTAGACACCCAAATACCAACAACAACATCAAAGCCATCAGTTGGTGGGAAAATAGTCTAAAATATTGATTGTCTTACCCTTTTTACCTTTTTTTATTTTTTACCTCTTGCCACAATCCTTCTGAGTTTACCACAACCAATTGTATATCATGATTTATAATTTATGAATTTAACTTTAGATGCATCACTTTATTTGATTTTGAGATTTTAGATTCATGGCCTCTCTTCACTCCCCCTACTATCTTTTGTAAGGTAAGATTTTGGATTTTTTTATATCACCCCACATTTTACTTAGCTTCTTTTTTGGAAACACCTTGTTCTTATTTCTTACTATCTTCGATATCTACATTTTCTTGAAATTCTAGTTCTTGGAAACACTCTTCAACAACTACTATCAAATCTAGAGGTTGGCTTCTCCCCCTTTTATTCCCTACTTAAAAATTTTCCTAAGGACATGAGCATAAATATGCCCTGGTGCTTAACAATTTCGGAATCTAAATTTTGTATTCTCATAATCTCAAGCTTGAACATGAAGGAAATCACCATATTTCAAAATCATGTTCTCTAGAACCCCTTTACTCAAATCAATCTCAACACAAATTGTGGCATAAGTGCACAAGCCTATAACATCCCTCTCATGGTCATTCTTTAAAGCATTTCTTATTTCCTTATATCCATGCAAAAAATGCAAAGGTAGATTATGGAGCCTAACCCACACTGGCATCTTTGTTATGAAGAGAGAGTTTGGGTCAAGCTCCAAAAACCAAGGAGTAATAAACAACCCTGCATTACCCTACAACCAAGGGCCCTCTAAAATGCATTTTTGATAATCCTTAACATCACTAAAATGAATAATAAAAAATTCTTTAGAGTATAAATAAATCTCACATTGGGTCAACCAAGTCGCATAGACCCACAATATAAGGTAGTCGAAGAAGGCCATAGTCCATTTTAATCTATAGATTACTTCATCCTTGGTCAAAGTGTGAAAATACTCATCTACATCCTAATTTAAAATCTCTAGTGAAGGATCCTCCATGTGTTTGACTATATAGGCTTGTGGTGAAGAATATAATTTCATTGTATTTAGCTTGGAAGTAACATTTTTGATGGCTTCTTTAAAAGTTGCAAGTTTGGAAGAAAAAGCTTAATTTATTCCTTCCACTCCTCCCCTTAGTCTTCAAGCCATGAATATGAGTGAGTCTTTACCCAGATGATAAAAAGATAATGGGAAATGATCTTGCATTTATTTTCCATGTTGCACTAGGCATTGAAACTCAGTTGGGACACCTAAAGAAGCTGCCAAACTTTATTTTAAACATTTCACTAGGTCTACCCCTTTTACCCATTTGTAATTTGTTTTTCTTAAAATTGATTTGATCAGAATTTCAAACCTTTTATTGTCCACCTTTGAGCCTTGTTAAGTATCTGATGCTCCCTTAGTAATAATAGAGCCTTCCTCAATCTCATTGGATCTTAAAATTGCCTTTCTTGGTTTAATTGTTCACTGAGGAATTTTACCAAACACTTGACCTACATCAATCAACTTGACATACTTTACTAGATCTTCCAAAACTTGGTATAAAATGGATTAGGCTTGAATGTCTCCTTGAGAGAGTTGAATGCAATAGGCTAAAACTTGGATAGAGGTACCCTTTTTTCCCAGCACCTACAATTCAAGAAAGATCTTTTTTTGGTATAAAAACATATGACATCTATCCAAACAACCATCACATCATATGGCATCTTCCACCATTACTAACTTATTTTTTCCTTTAATTTTGTGGTTACAAGTGTCAAACTCCTCTTGCCATCCCATACCTCTAGTTCTACTTTTCCATGGACTATTGAACTCTTCCCTACTTCAATCTACTTGAGACCCCTACCAATCCATTAGGGCACCTGTCATTGACACCATTGGCCTATCTGTCTAGCTTGCTCATCATTCCTCCTTCTAGATGTTCCCCATTTTGCATTTAACCATCATAAGTAGGCCCAAATGGATCAATTTCCCTCAACAAGTGATGAGACCTCTCATCAAGATGAGGAACGTCTCGAGGAAGATATCTAGGAACATCATGAACCCTAGTTGTGAGTATATCATATTCTAGGTGAGAGCACTTGGCCTTGAAATCAAGAGTCGTAGAATGATTGTTCCTCTCAGTTATTATAAATCTACTCCAGTACACTTCCACCATTTTTTCCTAGCCCTCAATCTTGAATTAGATATGTCTAATTCATATCATTAATCATAAATTCTAAAATATTTAGGTGAAATTATTCTTTATAATGCATACACATACTTCATATAGTGTTCACACATTTTTACATGGTATCTGAATGACTTAAAATAATATAAGTAGTCACTAAGAATTATATTCATTCTCATTAGGATCTCCAAATTTGTTGAGTTATTTACACACAATCAGTGCTTCAAGTGACCAATCTAATAGTTGGTTGGATTTTAAATAGAGTAGGTTGCAATTTATATACAAAGTAATGTGTGAAATTATAGACTCCATGTAATAATCATTGTGTATGAGCCTATAACTAACTTCAACTAGTTGTATCTTTGTCACATGGAAGGATCATAGAGGATTCCCATGATGATCTAAATCTAGATCACAATGTATAACACCAAAGGACTAAATTTAAAGGACTTGTTCAAATATCTAATTGGTTTTAAATTAAGTGACAGGTCTCATAAATCATTTTTTATTCACAATTTACTCCTATTTAGTCTATAATGAATTGTCACAAACCTCATGCATTATTGTCACTAGAAGGTTTACACATCTGTAAACTTGATTTTTCTACACTTCATCAAATTTTGAAAAAAAATGCTTTTTCCATACAACACTAAACAAGTGTTAAATCTCTTTCCATATAATGCTAAACAAGTGCCAATTTTTCATTGCATCTAATGTTATTTTCAAAATGAAAATATTATATTATATTTTCTAAAATCGTAACCAGGAGTGTCATTTTATTGTCTTTATTAACCAAATAAATAATGAGCAATGGCCCCAACTGTAAGTTATGGAAAAAGAGATTTGATTTTTTATTTTGATAAAGCAGGAATTTGTAAAGTGTAAGAGTGTATATCAACAGTTGTACCTCTTTTAAAGACCATGGCAAGTAATCGTGTATAACCTTTGTGCACAAGGCATTAAGAAATAGTAATCCACTATGTATGGCAGAGATGATGGTGCAATAAATTTTTATAATGCTAGTGATATGAAGTTAAAAGTTACAAAAACAATTATTTCAAATAGGAAAGTTTAAGGGTCTTACTTAAATACTATTTTGGTGGTTCAGTATTATTTTAATGTTATTAGGGTTTTAAGAAATGTGGGGGTTAATTCAATTGATGGGTTATAACTTATTGTTTATTTTTATTTGTTTGTGTCTAAGAATATTTAATTTTAGTTTTTAATTATAGATGGTTACAAGATCAGTCAAACAATATTCATTTCACTTTTTTTGCATAGAGGGTTAAGCAATACTAATATTATATTTTGTGGAGATGATAGTGTAAAATGAGGTTTTATGTTTATTCATATAGCGTGGGAATATAGTGTATGAGGAGGAGATGTTTCATCTCATTGTGAGATTAAACAATAACAAAATAAATGGAAGGGCAAGGCCATATAATGCATGTAATTGTTGACTATATAGTACTATATAATAAAATATAAAAAATATATTATATGTATCATATATACATTATTATGTATTACACTTTAATAAATATAATATATTACTAATAATATATATTATATTAGTATAAATATAAATACAATTATATATTATTATTATTATTATTATTATTATATTACTATAATATAATAATATTACTATATTATAATAATATAATATATTATGATCAACATAATATATATATAATATATTACTAAAAATATATATTATATTAATTGATAGTGTAAAATGAGGTTTTATGTTTATTCATATAGCGTGGGAATACAATGTATGAGGAGGAGATGTTTCATCTCATTGTGAGATTAAATAATAACAAAATAAATGGAAGGGCAAGGCCATATAGAGCATGTAATTGTTGAATATATAATACTATATAATAAAATATTATATATATATATATATATATATATATATATATATATTATATGTATCATATATACATTATTATGTATTACACTTTAATAAATATAATTTATTACTAATAATATATATTATATTAATATAAATATAAATATTATTATATATTATTATTATTATATAATATAATATTATTACTATATAATATATATTTAACATGTGATAATATAATATTTAATTATATGATTATATTGTATAATAATTATATATAAATAAATAACTATATATTAATATATTATATTTTATATTACTAATTATATTATATTAATATACAATATATTGAGATGTTCCTAGTTACCCATCATCCTATCTAATATATGGCCCATCCTGAACTCCCTCTATATAAATGCCCCTATATATAGATATAGATCCACCTCCCCCCATCTACCCCCCCAATAAATAAATAACTATATATAATATATTATGTTTTATATTACTAATTATATTATATTAATATACAATATATTGAGATGTTCTTAGTTACCCATCACCCTATCTAATATATGGCCCATCCCAAACTCCCTATATATAAATGCATCACATACCCTTATATATAGATATAGATCCACCTCCCCCAATCTACGCCACCCCCCCCCCCCCCCCCCCACCCCTATATAGGGCCCATTCCCAATATTATAATATTATTTAAGTGATTATAGTTAATAATAATTGAGCAAGAATAAGGAAAAGGGGTAAATAATACTGCACTAGGTAGTTAAAAGTTGTAAGAAGTTCAGACAAGTTAATAGAGGTTGATAGAACATAACCATTAGGAAAAATAACACAAGAAACTTTGACATATATAAGACCACAAATTTGAGTGAGAAGACAAATTTTAAATAGGAATTTGGTGTTCATTTGCAGTGATTTCCTAAAAGTGAAAAAAAAAACACATGAAGATTATCATCAACCAAAGGATTAAGGTGAGAATATGTATTTTCTAGATTCTATATTAATCTAGGTTGTTGTGATCTATGGAGAAATATTAGGGCATTTTTAGGCTCTATATTAGTCTACATTATTTGATCTAATAAAGTACTTATGGAAAATTAGATTAGGGTATATAGAAAACTGATCTTTGTGATGTTATTTTATACATTTATTTTAATTAATTACGTCCAAAAAATTTTGAAGTGTTATTTGATACCATGGTACAAATAAAATTTGCCTTAGTCGGCCATAGCCCTAGTTCTTTAATATTATAGATCTAATGGGAACTTATTGTTGCATATGCTCTTGCTGGCACTATAATTTCTAATCAATAAAATTTGTTGGTTGACTACTACAAGTTTAATATTTTCTATGTTATGAACCTATGATGGATTTATATACATTGTTCTAAAGCTCTTATTTTTACACATCTTGGGAGGATACTACTAAAATTTGTATTTTCACTTTCCAAAATCATTTTCTTAGGAATCCCCAAGGCTTTATAAAAAAAATACATTACATGCATATGTATCATACAATAATATCAATAAATGAAGCCACATCTTGTTGAGGTACTTTTCCAAATAATTCACATGCCTTTAGCACATTTTGACATGTCATATATACATCTATTTTAAAGTGTACGCCATTAAAATAAAAGATGCTTTCAATTTTTTTAATGGATCTAAATTCCATGTTTTAATTTTTCCATTTTGATGAATGTTGGGAGGAATCAAATCCCAAATTTTTGAAACATTTTTTCAAACAATTAGTTTATTTATAATTTTTGATGTATTTTGTGAAAAAAAATAGTGTACATGTTTATGGAGATTTTTCCTCTTTTATGGTTTTAACCATTGTAGATAGAATTATCTAAGCTAGAAATTCCATCTCTGTCTCTATCTGTCACTTGGCATGTTTAGGTGTCTCTTCAAAACACCTCTCAAATCCAAGGGATATCTCTTTAAGGAACATTTGGGTGCCTTTGATAAACTATTAAAAAAACTATAGCAATTTATTTAAGAATCATTTTGTTAAATTTTTATCTTCTTAAAAATGGGTTTGCATTTATTTATATTAGTCTATGTGGTCTAAATGATATGGCTTTACATTTATTTTTATCTCTAAACTAGATTTACTTTCAATACTACAAGTTTAATAGTATAGTTCTAATCCAACTTGGTTTTATATGGTTTGGAGTTGGAACACACATGAATGACATGTTTGCTTTGCAGGTTGATATTGACTTTGAGACAAGAGACAACCTATTGGTGTTGGGAAGGATGGAAAAAATGTTTACTTTAGGGATATTTGGCCTTCAAATAAGGAAATAGTAGAGGTAAGTAATTTATTCTTAAATATATTGGTTTAAGTTAATGGTCAATCTCTCAGACATGGGGAGAGTGTTCTAGTGCTCACATAGATTTTGGAATGACATGAAGGTTATTCAATCATATCTCCTACTATACATGTTAATCTTACATACCTAAATGACAAATCTGAGAAGATTAAGAAGATGCAAATGCCTTGAAAGATGATAATTTTCTAATATTGGGTGAAAATTATACATATCTAGACTTGTATTTATATGCTAAGGTAGGACATAATAAGATCATATGTAATTAAGTTTCCTAGTGAACCCGTGCAAAGTAAATTAAAATGAATAATAATTTTAATAATGGGTGTACTAATAAAAATAAATGTTAACACATAATTAAACAAGGTAACTTTGTGATTAGTATGTAAATGGATTATTTTCATGGTCATTATAAATAGTATAGACTAGATCCACATTTTTTTTCATTTTTGAATGGTGTGACACCTGTAATAAAACATTAATTTCATAAAAGATAGATGTGATGAGGTTGTCATTTCGATAATTTTAACCTTAGACCATTTAATAAAGGGGGTCCAATATTATATCACACTATTTTTGTATTTTATAAGAGTAAAAAAAGGGTTTTGATGGGGTCCCTCACCCCACATCAAAAGACAAGCAAACTTGCACCTAACCTCTAAAAAATGGCACAAAACACCAAAGGAAACATAGAAAAAATAAGGCCTAAACCACCAAAGTTGATAACAAGAGAAACCAACAACCAAAAAGCTATAAATAATCAACAAATAGGCCAAAATTCTACCAAAAATCTACCATAAATTCACTAGAGAACAAGTAGAGGATTGGCAAAAAAATTATCAAAGAGAGGGATCAACACCATATCTCATCATGACACAATTGAACCATTTTTATCAAGGTACAGATAACCAAACAAAAAGAGAAGATGAAGATGATTAACCAATGGTCAGGATTCTTCTATCCTAGTGGGAGATAATACCTTCCATTGTCCAATGCCATCTTTTACCAATTCTACAACATCCGACATGAGTCTTTCAACCTCTATATTCTACCTTTCTTCTTCATTTTTGATTCCATTAGAGTTTTGATATTTTCAATCAGAGAAAGGGCATGAGCATATTTGTTCACCATCAAATTGGGAGGGTTTGAATCTCCAATAGGCATAGGTTCTATTATCATAGGGTCTTTATTTGAAAGGGAAGAACCCTTAGACAAAGTGGGAGTTAACCTAAAAAGAGAATAGAAGATACCATGGTTAAACCAAACAACATGAATATGTGTAAAAATAACATTATAGTTAGCCTACAATGACAACATGAATAGTACACCATGGTAATAGTATAGTATTGTGTAGTAAGGCTAAAGCTAGGTCTCTAGGGTAATGGTGAAGTTTGATAATGTCAAAGATAAACCTAACTCAAAGATTAAGTTCAGTCATTTTTACACACTAAAGTGTTAGTGGGACATACCAAAAAAATATAATAAATTTTTTTAATAGTAATCCTCATTGATAAAAAGCATAAACATAATAAAAATTAAAGTGCACATATTATATTGGAAACCACAATCAATAGGGTTTTATTAAAAGTGGAAATATATAGTCTTTTTTTTTTTGAAAAGTCAACATTAAGTACATAAGGATAACAAACAACAAAATCATTATTTCATTGTAAACTCATATGGAAACCATATTTTCTTTGATTTGTGTGAACCTTCAATACCATAGATTTCTAAGGCTACAAAAATATGGATAAAATACCATTAAAGTTATCATTTTTGGAGCAAATGTCATCAATTAAACTATTTAAGAGAGAGAGTGGATTTGGATGGAGAGGATAATCCAATATTTAAGATATGTATGCTAGGTAGTATTTGTGGATGTAGTGATTAAAATGTGTCTTTATATATATATATATATATATATATATATATATATATATATATATGTATGTATGTATGTATGTATGTATGTATGTATGTATGTATGTATATGTATGTATATATATATATATATATATATATATATATATATATATATATATATATAATGTAATGTAATTTTTTTCATTGATAATTAATGAAATATTTGATATTTATTTAACTAATGTATATCACATTAAATGTTAATTAATGAAATATTTTCTATTCATCTAAATGTGTAATGTGTATCATATTAAATGATAAGTAATGAACTATTTTATAGTCATAAGAATGTTTTTTTGTTAATAAACATAAAATACATAATTTTATAGTAGTTCTAAGAACTTGAGTCTTTAACATTTTGTTTTTAAAAAATTGTTTCCTTATTTTCTATTTTTTTCATAGTAGTCAGTTTGATTCTAAGCAGTTTTACATAGCGGCCCTCAAACTAAATATTACTTTCAAAATTGTATTATGCACTATTAAAAATGTATTAATCTGGGTCATGGCAATAGACACATTAATATTGAAAACTAATTTAAAACATTAATCCCACATTCATGGAGTTAGATTATATAATAATTTTATATTTTCAAAATCTTTTATGTTTTTAATGTGTATCTTGTTGAGGATTAGGTGCTTGATTGCAAGCATTTCTACAGAGGCTAGTGAATGGTTTTTTTTAATTAACTAGACTCAGTTATATAAACTAAATGGATTCACCACATTAGACTCAATAATATTTTTATTTTAAAATCATGTCAAAGTAGGGTTTAAACTCTTTTAAAATCTATGTGAAATTATGGGAATTGATTAGTTAATTGTTATGGTGTTAATATATTTTTATTTTTATAGATTATTGGTTCATACTTATTTTTCATTAGGTTATTGTTCCTTCTAACTTTGAGGAAGATATTGTATAAATATTTATGCAAATAACTTGCATAAATATGTTATGATGAGGAACCTATTGTGTTTTTTAAAAATCCTTAAGTGGAATTTATCTAAACCGTGATCTTCTCACTATATATGAGGGTCTCACTTATAATATTTTCAAGAGTAAAACCTTTGTGGTGCATGATAGTTTTTAAAAAGAATATTTACATATTAGAAAGAATCTCTTTCGATTATTGTATTTTTTTAAAAAGAATATTTACATATTAGAAAGAATCTCTTTCTTATTGTATTGTGATACTTTGAAAATATTATCATGTGATGCTTGAGAACCATTGTAGCATGAAAACCTAACATGGAAAGTGAAATGGATGTTAGGTGATTAGCTAATAGATAGTCAAGGAATTTAATAGAATAATAAGAGATGAGGTGCTTGAAAAATGAAATTGTTATTATATTGATATTACCTAATGGAGATTTAAAAATGATCAAGATTTAAAATACATATTGGCAAACACTTTTAAATGGTTTATTACTATAAAATAGTTAGTGTTTCTCTAAATGAAACTTTGTGGTTATTAAACCTAATTTTGGATGTGGATTATGGTTTCTTCATTTAGTGGAGTTTTTATTAAAAAAAATAGTCAAAATTATTTTTCATGTGAAAATTAAATCCTAAGTAAAGACTAGAATTTTTTATTTTTTTCTTTGTGATCAAAAGGAAAAGATATTGATAGGTAAAATCGAGTAAACAATATTGCTTATTGCTAAATTTTAATGAACATTTTGAGTCCTCATTTGATTATGTTGTCCATCATGGATTAGATATTTTTGATAACACTCCTCATAAATGGTATGGGACACTTTTGAGTCTTATTATCATTTGTGCACTATACCTTGATTGAACTTTTTCATCTTCATGATGTTGACCCTGATGGATGTAGAGTCTAGGTCAAATGGAAAACTATCTTGGGTGTTGATAAACATGTTTAATTGATAAATTTATATTATAATGAGGATATTTTTTATTATAAACTAATTTTTTAGTATATTAGATGGTGTTTAAAATCATAAATGAACACTTGACTATTTTTATTTATTATTCATATCAATACAAATTTAATGTAATTGTAGTCTAAAATGTTGTGTGTGTTGTTATATGAAAACTTTATGAGCGGGAAATGTTAATGGTATGAACACTAATTTTATTAATTGACACATTAAAAAAATATAGTTATATATTTTTATAAATAAGAAATGTTACTATATTGTGAATTTAAAAGGGATGTTATGCTATATTATTTTAAAGGATGAGAAAAGTATTGTGTTTATACCTCAAGAATTATATAAATTTTTATCATGTTGAAATAATATGTCACATGTATTAGATAATGTGTGTGTTTTGAATCATGAAAGGGATATCTGTATAATTCTAGTTTTAGAATATGTGTGTGGGGTCAATTAAGGCATTATGGAGTTGACTCATATGGACAATGTAATATGGTCAAATTTTCATTAGGGAACATATCACATTATCACATCTTAATATTAGGGAAATGAACATAAGTTTTATTGTGTTGTTATAGTTTAAAAATTATCTTTAGTTAGTAATTATCTACTAGTAAAAATGTGTACATACATAGAGCATAGGTATCTGTATGTGTACAGTGCATAAATTTGTGGGTCATTAAGAACAATTATCAATAAAAACTTAAATTAAAAAAAATCTATATTTAACCTTTATTTTACTTATGCACATGCATACAATTAAATATGTAGGCAACTCAAGGAAGTGAGCCTAGACCCAATGCTTAAAAATTAGGGTATATCCCATGAGTGTTAAACATACTTTTTGACCCTTGTAAACCTATAAGATGTAAAGCTAAAATTGTTGTGTTTCTCTTAGCAATAATATATGAGTGGTAATTATTTTATGTAAAAATAATGAGTGAAGTGTGGATTTTTTAAAAAAATAACTAAATAATGCATTTTTGTTGATAGAAACACTTCTAGCTTCTTGGATGAATCCTAGTTATATAATGCATTTTCCTTTCCTGGAATTTTGTGAATTGAACCTTTTAAGTGTCAAAATTAGATTTTTTTTATATGAACCTCCTTGTGTATTATATTTTAAAACCCATTTTGGATCCTTAAATTCTTATAACCACACCCTCTTTACCTCAAATCAATTATGGCTTATGTGTGTTAAATTTGGTTTTGATATTATCAAAGGATAGATTTATCATGACTTTTATGTTAGGTATGTATGATACTTTAGATGATTGGTTGAGTCTTGGTGATATGATTGCATTCTTAAAACAAAATTTCTAATTCTTGAGTGATGAGATTGCATTCTTAAAACAACCTTTCTAATTCTTGAATTTAAAATTAATGCATAGGGTATGATATTTTAAGATATATTTCCTGTCGATTAAATCCATATGGAGTGGTCTTTAAAATAAATGTGTATTTTAGATTCATTTGAGTCTATCTACTTATTTACCATAATTTTAATTAAATTTATTCATGAGAAAGCAAATGTGAAAGAATCATATGTGTTAGTGAAATCTTAATTTGTAAATAAAATATATGGGTCTTATGTGGTATATTTAAAAGATATTTTTAAAATGTATAAATAGGTTGTACTCTTCCAATGTAGTTGGTTTTATTTGTTTATGAATATAGTAGACACATATGTTTGAATCATGACTCTTCATTTTTGCAATAATAATTAGAATGTTATGTGGAATTTGAAATGTGTATGTGTCTATGTATATACATGTGTGTGTGTGTGTGTGCGTGCACATGCGTGTGCATGTATATGTACATATACACATAAATAATTGTGATTTTTTATTCTTTTTTGGGTGTAAATTTAAGGAATAATATAAATAAATTTACCTAAATTGTAACAAAAATACCCAATTACTTTCAGCTAAATTAAATAACATGCACAAAATAATAATTTTGAGCCGAGTCAATTAATTATAGATCTATAAACAAGGAATAAAAAGAGATGATGTTTATATAATTTTATTTAAAACCCCAATGGAATGATTCACAATGTTAAATTGGAAATGTACACTCATAAGGGTTAGTAGAAAGGTGAAAAGTATAATTCATACACATTTTTTTTAAGGTTAAACATGTGACAAGTGTACACCATGGCATATTTTATATAAGATATAGTTTCGTGTAAGTAAATGAAACACATATAATTTTTAACTGGTACCTATGATACTTATATATATGAAATGAAAGGTCAAAAATATGATGAGTCATGGTCTCTTCATAGTTTATATATACCCTAGATTTGTAAAATAAATGTTAGAATCTTGGGGGAATAGTTTGAACTCTATATTATTTCATAAAAATTATCTTTATATATATATATATATATATATATATATATATATATATAATCTAATGTATATATTTATTTATATAAGAATTTATTCTCATGTAATGGTTTAGGTTGAGTTAGGAAAATAACAAAAATGATAATGAGTGCATATGTTTGTATAAGGCACAAGAAGATATTTTAGTGTATGACATCACATTGATTTTAACTTTAAGTTTATCTATAATTATTTTACTAGTTTATTTTCCATTAAAAATTATTAGAGACTACAACATATAGCATGTAGTGATGAGAGATTTCAGGACCATTGTTAATAATGGATGTGTTGTCAAGACCTGAATATGTTAAAATGGTTACCTAGTCAAAGGGACCTTGAGAATTGGCTAGACTTGAGGATACATATGTTCATAAAGGAAGAAACTATAAGGATATAAATTTTTATGGAGGATAAATTTTATAATCATATCCACACACATATCTATGAAATAGATTATGAGTTACCTAAGTTACTAGCAGCATGTCTATATATACTCAAATATTAATATTTTAGATAATGCAAAACAAAACATTTTGTGTGGAGTGAAGAATATTTTAAATGGTTGTGCAACATAGACACTAAATGGAGCCACGTAAATAACCATTGGGTGAAGACTACAATTGACAAGTACATTATTGAATTCTTCATTTAGAGAAACATTACATTTGAAGCTACATAAGTTGTGTTTGTTGTAGGAATCAATTTTTTTTTTTAAGTGACTCCCTATGCTGTTAAAAATGTTAGTTGTGGAAAAGGCCATGGTTTTGATCAACTGACATGCAATAGTCAAATAGGGAATTATGGGAATGTAAACTATAGGGAGATGAATGAAGAATATATGAATCATGAAATTTGAACCAAAACTAGAGATGGATAATGAAATGGATAAAGATGATAAAATAAATCAAGATATTTAAAGGTAGTTATGGCAAATTAATAAATTAAACACCAAAAATTATATAGAACATAAAGGGCCAAATGTAGATTCAAGTAGAATTACAAGGTAATCTATAAATAAAATGTGAGGAAATATATCTATAAAAGAAGAAACCAAGTCTAAAGATCAAAAAGAATGGGAAAATATTAAATGGAATGAAGGAATTGAAAAAAACATAGATACCAACTAGGAATTGGAAACCAATACAAAAAGATATGATTAAAATAATATAGAGACAACAAGAGGATATTGAATGGAAGTTATAAAAAACTAATAATAGGCTTAGTGAGAAACTATAAATTTAGTGATTATATTTGGAATTGGAATGATAGTCTTTCCAATAAATAATGATGAAACACAAGTACATGCTAGGTTTAGGGGTTGTCATGATAAACACTCCAAGTATGGTTCATTCGCTCAAGAGGACACATCCCCTACACCTACTTTAATTAATGATAATATAAGACTATAAGTATTCAAAGGATTAAAAGTAACTAAAAAGTGGTTTAGATAATTTACATAAATATTAAATAGGGGTAGATGCATGATAATGGGGGACAAAATGGGGGGCTTAAAGTGCCACTTTTGTTCTTAAAATAATAATAGTTGAACTTGGAGATAATTTTAGAGACACTTGGAAAAATAATTTGGCAATAACAAAAGAATATAAATTATGAAAATTTGAATGTAGTTTTTAAATATAATTTTTTTTAAATACCTAGATGATACAAGTGTGCCAAATTGATGCATTTATGACAATGAATAGGAACTTTTTTTTGAAAATATAAAGAGAATGCATGTGTATAAACAAACATTTTTGAGTAAATGAATTATTACATATGAAATTTAATATATGGATAGGTTAAATTTTGAATATTGATAATAAAAAAATACAGACACACACACACACACACACACACACACACACACACACACACACACACACACACACACACACACACACACACACACACACACAAGTTTACAAGTCAATATAATTGAAAAAATAGAATTGCAAGTGTACAAACACAACTTTTTGACCTTAACTTCATGAAAATCATTTTTTTTAAAACATAGCCAATGATGTGTAGATTGGTGAGATATAAGTTTTATAAAATTTAGATTAATGGTCAACTATTTATAAATGTATTTGTAATTACATGTATATAGTCCATAATGAGTTTTGTAGAAATTAAGTAATAATTAAAAATAATATTTTAAAATTGAACTATATATATATATATATATATATATATATATTCAAAAATTACATTTTTCCCTCTACAAACCCATTGTGTGTGTGTGTGTGTGTGTGTGTGTGTGTGTGTGTGTGTGTGTGTGTGTGTGTGTAGTTTTCTTGATCAGATATGTTGAAAAATATGGAAGACTCATAGATTTCCTAAAAATGATGTGGACTAATCCACAATAGGTTTTAGGTTAGGTTTGGACCCCCCCCCCAAAGCTTAAACTCAAACCGGTTTTGGAGGGAAAGTAGAAAATTCAAAATATAAAAAAATTTAAAGTGTGTATGTCCTTTAGAACACCAAAAATGATCAATAAATTTAAATTCTCATTTGGAACTACTCCAAAATAGGGAATTTGTGATTTTAAAAAGTGCATATGCCCTTTGTAGTTTATGAATTTTAATTGTTGGCCCACAAAATTTGTTCATTAACTTTACATTTTACAATCATGGAACTAGTTTTTACTACTACACTTCAAATTCTCAAAATTTTCCATTTACTTTATTTCAATTAACATAAATTCTTTAATTTTTATTATATACTTGGATTTATTTGGGTAAATATTAATAATGGGGTTGGGTCATCTCCATAAAGACCAATTAAAGAACTAAAAAATGAAGAAATTGAAGTCAAGGGAGAAAAAGAAAGAAAAGACAAGCATATAGGAGAGCACCCATAAGAGATTATGGACAATGTGAAGGTACTTCTTACACACCAAGAAATATTTAAAATGAAAATAACATGCCCAATTCCATGGTATTTGATTTAGATATGTCTTCAAGAGATAAGATAACTTAATCAATCCTTGTTTACCGATGAAAAATTGAAATATATATCATGTAACTAATAAATTTTCATTGAGTGTTGAAATGCATAGAGAACCACAATATAATGAAACATCCATCCATAATGAAAATTTTGAGCATGATGATAATCAAAATCATGCAATGATCCCAATTCATCTCTCTTCTAATGAATAGGAATTCAATTTTCATGTAGGGTCTAATGTTAACTAACACTCTAATATACATCCTATGGTTGAATTTAATAAAAAATGTAGCTCGTGGTCATACACCTCTAAGTGTAATTTGAAAAAAAACAAGGTATTCAATTGAAATAGATGAGAAAATAATAGAACCTATGTAAGGTAAAATGCCAAGAGGATTAGTTCTATGTCAAGCTCAACGTGTATGGGACTATGAATTTGAAAAGAAAAGACATAAAATGATGTCAACTATTTGTTCAATTAATGAAAATGCAAAAAATACATCCAGTGATGAATAATTTAGGTTTAATAGCAAAAAATATAGAGGGAATAAATAATGCAATAGAGAGAATATATTTAATGCATTTAATACAATAGGTTAATAGAATTCAAAAAAGGATAGTAATGTGTTAAGATGAGTGATAACATAATGTATTGTAAGTCAACATATAGAGTTCCATTTATTAGTCAAATAAGTACATCCTTGAAATTAAATAGAAAAAATATAATAAAATCCATAAAAAGAAGAATAAGGCTCGATGACCCTTTACTCATAGATTGTTGGGCATTTAGTCATAGACTCCCATGAAAAGACAATGTATTAGTTGAAGGTAAAAGACATTTGAATAGATTTTTTGGCATGAAAACATAAGGGTCTCATCTAATCTAAAATATGTTGTTAAAATAAGAAATGATCCAAAAAAAAATGAAGCACATGCTAAAATTTTTTTGGACATGACACAAACATAATTTTACAAAAAAATTATTGAAATTTTTTTATGGGCAATTAATAATTAGCCAAAGGTCATTTGAAATTTTCAATCCTTTCTATGTTAAAATCAACCAAACATGAACCACATTTTTTTACAAGATCCATGTTGAATTTTCTATGCATTTTGATGTTTTTTATCATATAAGTTGTACTTTATATAATGACCAGATTATGCAGGAATGTATGGTGGCTTCCCCACCTAAAACATCAAGGGAGTTATTCCCAAGTATTTTCTATCAAAGAAACGAAAGAAATTTTTCTACTAATTAATGTTTCAATGGAATATGTAATGCTTGTGGTGGTTTATCACATATGACCAATTGTATACACAAAGAAATTTCACATGATTTGGAAAGCGACTAGTTGATTTTAAGAAGTGAAAATATGTAAAGTATGTATTAAAATCTGGAAAATAGTCATCAATATGTGATTTGGTTACATCTCAAGTATTTTTATTTTATTTAATGTTTAAATTCAAGAATAATATTATCTACCAATATGTAAGACACACACACAAGGCAAAATGCTTATATAATCAATTCAAGTTCTGCAAGGAAAGCTTCTAAATTAGGATAATTGTTTCCATTATGGAGTTTGATTAAACATAAAATGAGTTTCAATATCATTAGTATAATTTAATTCAAGTTAGAATTTTTGTATATATTACATTCATACATGTCCTTGATAGCACAAAGGACAATATAAAGATTTTGAAGGAGAATCACTTTTATATGAGCGATGGAAGATCACATTATCTATAGTTTTCCAAAGGTTATTTTGAGATACTTTATAAAAATATGAATGAAATATAAATCATGTTTAATACACAACACATTTGGTCAAACAATTGTGCAGAATAATTTAATAATTATTAAATGTTTTACTTGTTAAGCATGATGCATAAGAAGAACATGATTCAATATTTTTGGATTTTCTTTGAGGTTGGGCATGGAAAAGGGGAACATGATGGTGTAGGTTTATGTGTAAAAATATATCTTAAAAAATAACAAGACAAAGACAAGTATGGTGTTAATATAATTGATGTTACAAGTATTATGACTTGGTGTAATGATTTTTTTCCCCATGGATCAGATAAATATTCTCATGTGAAAAGATTATTTTGGTTAATATAAGAAAAGTCTAAAGAAATTTATAAATATTTTAGTATATTAATTGGATAAATTATTTTCTACTCAATTCAAAGCTCAAATTCTAATTCATGGACAATTAAAACAAGGGACATGTCATGCTTTTATTTAGGTTTTATGGACTTTAATTGGAGTGAATGTGACTCAAAATAATGAACTTATAAATGATATTGTATACCTCTAACACCTATGTGTTTGAATAAAAGTGACTGATAGGGGGGAAGGGGTTTGAATAAATCTTCAAAACATTTTACACTTTTTACCTTATCATTCATGAGCTACAAAAATAGTATAGTAGACTAGTAACACAATAAGAACCATGAGCATGAGGGAAGAACATAACATATAACACTTACTTAAGTGGTAAAAACTAAATGGAAAAAAAAACCACTAATTATGAAAATGGAATACTATATTATAAGTCAAACATGAAAATTTAGTGAAGCGCCAACTTCACTTGGAGCACCAACCCCAACTAGCCAAGCACCTACTTGACTAGGCTTTAGCAAGCACCCACTTACAAGGAGGCACCAACCCCCTAGATGAATAATCATCAACTCAACCACATAACACCTTTTATAACATTAAAAAATATTCATTTATCATACAACATATGATCATCTCTATCTTTATCTCCTCACACACACATATCCTTTTCAAACTAGTCTCTATCCTTCTTCACTCAATTTTCCCTCTTCTTGACTAGGATTGGTCATATGACCTTGGTAATCATCTTTGATAACCCTATCAGATATTCATTATGGTTTATTTTTACTCTAATTATGCTCTAAAATACATCCTTAAACTTTTCAAAGGTATATCTCTTTCACTTCACCACACATGTACTTAACCTAGACAATTAGGCCTATTAGCCCTTTTTCTTATACTAGGCTCTTGCCCATACACCTATTAGTTAGAAATACAAATTTTCAAATTAGTATTTAAATTGAAATTGTCCTTAGGACATGTAAAAAATATTAACCAATCATTACAATATGTTTGTCATAGGATATAGGACTAAAACCCCTTTTAGGTCTTATGGAGACCTAATGTAATTAGGCCTTCATTAGCACACATTACTCTTTGAACACCTTCAAGCACACTCAAAATTTTCACATAGTAGTAACACATAATATTTAAATTTAATAGACCCATATGAATATCATATTATTTCCATGACACATTTTAGATCTAACCACCACTTAAACGACACCATTAGCATTATTCATGATTAGGTTTGTGTATACCCAGAAATTCTATCTTGAACAACTGAACCAAAAACATAATCTTGTCAAAAAATAATGGAAATAAATCATATACATATAATAATAATTATATAATATTCATATCCATATGTATTTTACTTTAAAACTTAAATAAGAAGTACTCAAACCCTTCTTTGCAAATAGGCCACTCAAAACTGCCAATAAGCTTCAAAATATAGTCATTGAAACAATGACTTAGAACACATATAAAATCACTTTAATGAAGTTAAAATTGGTTTATATGATATTAAAACATCCTCATAACAACTTTTAACAAATATATTATAATTTAAAATATAAATATTGGTCTTGTAGACCAATCTCATGGCTTCACTGTACATAGGCCTCATTGAGTTAAACAAGTCAATTTGAGAGCAACTTTATGATATATAAAATCATATCTAAATATTATATCCAATATTAATATATTTTATAGGTATTTAAAAACAACCCCACGCATTTTTATCCATCCCTAATCCATGACAACACATCCCTAATCTCATTCCCACTTCTACCTGACTTTTCTTAGTTTTGGCCTCACTAGGCCTTTTTAAGGATAGGTCAATTTCCATGATTGGTTTAGCATATTTTAGTTATATAACCTGATTATAAAAAAACATGATAATAATATATAATTATTAATATTCAACCTCCATCCATTTATAAATTTTGAATTGGTCAACCTTTCTTGCTACAATAAATTTTGAGAAACATGGCTTTTCCTATAGGATCCATTCACTCACTTGATAGACCGATGCCACCTAGAGGTACCTAAGAGATTCATAAATTTTCAAATAATAAAAATAGGTAATAAAATTCATTCTAATCTATTTCCATCAATATCTTCCATATCAGGTTAAAGTTAGGGTTTTAGAGAGGTTTAAACCACCTTATAGTATTAATGATCATTTATAAAGTTTAGGCCCTTAATATAGAAACTTATGCATGGAAATTTGAGATAGGACCCTTCCATATATACCATGAATGTATTATTTTCTCATGCATAGGATACACATGACAAAAAACACATGAAATTTCTTCTCAGTTTGAAAACCCTTCATTCTTTACACATAGGAAACCTCAAAACCACATTACATGTCTTTCATTGCAAAATCTGACCCCATACTTGGTAAACACACCTAGAAAAATTAAAAACCTATATAAATTCTCATATATCCATTCTTACCTTGTAAATTGATCCTAATACCCCATTAGGCCACCATCTTTCTCTTTGCTCTCTAAGTTTTAGATTTGCATGTCACATTAGGCCTTAAAGTAGACTTTTTAGCTATTGTCCAAGCACTCTCCACCTTACTCACACGCTCAATAAACCTCACACATAATCTAACACTAATTTTCATTATTAATAGGTCTTGACAACACCTCATGACCTCTTATTAGTTTAGAAAAAGTCTAGAACAATCTATTTGCATGTTAGTCCTATAGGATCCACCCTTGTAGACTCACCTTAAAGCTCTCTTGAGCTCTCTTGAGAGATAAAATGCTTCATAAACATTATCAAGTTTCCTCAAACATCCTCTTAAGCATTTATGCATCCATATTACAAATCCACTATTATTATTCATGCACAATACTAGGCATCCTATGCATAAACCTTCTCAAGTCTCCTCATGAGCAACATTTGGCATCAATGACAACATCAATGCCAAGTCTCAAAAATAGAAGCAATGCCCAAAAATATCCACCATTATCATTTATGAAAAACCATACTAAACAATAATCATCCTTATCTCCCCATTCTGGTCTTTCTCCCCCTTTGACATAAATGACAAATTTATGTCTTCAATTCCTTAAATCACACTTCTTGAAATCAAGATACTCAACACATAGAACTATGAATTTATGAGACATAAAAAAACATGTTCCCCCTATCTTCATGGATACCTTCTTGGAACAACTCACCTATTCTTTTAGCTAATGAGCATGATTATCTCTCCCTAAATAATTGACTTCTTCAATGGTTAATAGGGGTAGGAATTACACCCAATTCCTATCTTAGGTATTTAAAAGTTTTCTTTGAAGTGGTTTGGTCAAGATGTCTATAATCTAATCCTATGTAGAAACATATTCAAGTTTGATACTTTTCTCACTTACCTACTCTCTTATAAAATGATACTTTATTGGAATGTGTTTGGTGCATGATAGGGTTCTTTGAGACACTTATAGCACTTGTATTATCATAATAGATAGGGATAGAGCCATCATACTCCACCTTGTAGTCTTTTAGAGTCTGTCTCATCCATAGAACCTAAGTGCAACATGAAATTGCTAAAATGTACTCAGTCTCACATGTGTAAAAAGCTACTAATTGTTGATTTTTTCTTATCCATGGCATTGGGCACCCACCTAGGAATAAGGCTCCTCCACTGGTACTTTTCCTATCATCTATACTTCTTTTCCAATCCACATCTATGTAGGCTATCAATTTAACTCCTTAATTTTTGGATACCATAATACATACTCCATAGTTCCCTTGAGATAACTAAGTATCTTTTTGACTACTTGTATATGATTTTCCTTTAGATCTTCTTGAAATGTTCCCACAAGACCTATTGCTTGTATAATGTTAGGTCTAGAGGTGGTGTTATATAACAAACTTCCAATTATTGACCCATATGATGTCTGATTAACCTTTGAAGACTCATCTTCCTTTCACAAATTACATCTTGTGATCATGGGTGTACTAATTACCTTACAATCCTCCATCTCAAACTTCTTCAACATCTCTCTTATGTATTTAGCTTGTGAGATGAATATACCTTTTTCAGATTGAGTGACTTACAACTAAAGAAAGAATGATAGTTATCCTAGAGTGGACATATTAAACTCTTTATTAATCACCTCTACAAATGCCTTTGTCATATTCTTATTGTTTCCACCAAATATGATGTTTTCCACATAGAAAACTATAATTAGCTGATGGTCATCTTCTATCTTGATGTATAGATTATTGTCTGCAACTCTTATTTTGAATCCTTGATCCAACAAACACTTGTCCAACCTAGCATACCAAGATCTAAGATCTTGATTTAGACCATATAAATCTTTCTTCAATCTACAAACATAGTCTTTATCATCTAATAGTGAGAACCCTTCATGTTTCTTAATTTACACTTCTTCCAAATTCACATTCAAGAAGGTAAATTTGACATCCATTTGGTATACCTTAAATCCTCTAAACCCTACATAATCTAGAGAAAACCTGATGTTCTCCAATATTTCTAATAGTGTAAAGGTTTCCTCAAAGTATACCCCTTAAACTTGTGCATATCCCATGCATACCAATCTATCCTTGTTCCTAGTGACTTCTCCATCTTCATTCAACTTATTTATAAACACTCATTTTTAGGCATAGGAACTAATTCCCAAGTCTCAATTTTCACTATTTGGTCTATCTCCTCATTCATAAAACCTATCCAAAATTTGTATTTTATTTATTATATAAGACTTTTAGGCTCAATCTTGGATAATATAGTATTCTCTTGATTTAGATTATTTACCAATATTCTCCTTGTTTGCATACTTGTATTCTTATTGCCAATGATTTGATATTTAGGGTGATCTATTTGAATCTGATTTAAAGGTCCTTTTGAGTCATGTCTATCTTCAATGTATTCTTCTTCCTAATCAACTTCTATAGTCTTCTCTTCATTCTTTAAATCCACATTCTCTTAAGTGTTCTTTGATTGTGAGTGATATTTCCTTGTCTTGTCAATCCTCACATTGGTGTTTTACACTATATTTTGTAGTATCTTGTTGTAACATCTATATGGTAAGCTCATTGATGAGTATCCTGATAATATTCCCTCATCAGATCTAGAATAAAACTTACCCAATTCTTTATCATCTCTTTTGATGAAACATTTTCTCATAAACATTCTAAAGTGTTCTAAATTTATAGGTTTGCCCTTCCATAGTTCATAAGGAGTCTTATTTCCATTAATAATTATCTTTCTCTTATTTAAAATGTAGATAGTAGTGCTTAATACCTCTCTCTAATATCCATCAGATAGTATAGACTCATTCAATATGGTTCTATCCATCTCTTGAATTGTCCCATTCTTCTTTTCCACTACCCCATTCTATTGAGGTGTCCTTGTTATTGAGAATTATCTTCTTATTCCATGTACCTGATAGAAGTCATCAAAATAATTAGACCATAATGCTCTTCCTTTATCATACCTTAAGAACTTAATATTAATATTATTATCATTCTCAAAAAGAGCCTTGAATTCCTTGAACTTGTCAAGATCTTCTGATTTCTCTTTTAAGAATGCAACCCAATTCATTCTTGTGTAATCATCAATGAGTAACATGAAGTATCTATCTCCTTGAATGATTTAAATTCTTTTATTCCCACATTATTAGTGTGTATTATCTCTAAGGGTTTTATAGTAGAGTACTCCTTGGACTTGAATCTTCTTCTAGTCTACTTACCATGTTAACATGCCTTGCAAAGTATGTTAGTAGGTTTGATGATATTAGGCATGTTATTCACATACTTCTTAGTGATAATCCTAACTAGGTTATAAATTTTAGGTGACATATCCTTTTGTGTCATATCCAACTTTCATCTATATTATTGATGAAACATTTCTCCTTCTTGATCTCATTTAATACATATAGGTTATTCTCAGTCCTTTTAGCATTAGTAATTAGCATTCCTGATTTGGTTGTCCTTATCTCACACCCTTTGTCATGAAAGGTTAGTGTGTGTCCTTGATTTCACATTTGAATCACTTAGTAGGTTATGTTTTAGACATTCCACATACATCACATTTTTTGTCTTGGTCTTTCCATTATCCAAACTCAAGACACATTTGACAACACTATTGGCAGTTGTGTTGTCTCTAAACCTAACTATTCTTATAGAATTCTTATTCAAAGAGATGAGATTATTTATATCTCCTATCATGTGGCTTAAATAACCACTATTTATGTACAATTTCATGCCTTCATCTTGAATGTTAAAGTCAGTCTGAGCTAGAATAGAGTCTTCTTTAAACTTTTGTTCCTCCTTGGTAAATAAACTATCTCACTTCTTGAGCTCAATCTGATCCATCCTATCTTGATTTAGCTTCCATACCAATGTTTTATCCTTCTTATTCATTATATAAGCTTCATATGTCTTGTTGAATCTTGTGAACCTTCTAACTCTATTATAATAGAATCTAGAAATATGTCCTATATTGTGATAGATGTAACAAGCAACATTTTGGTACTTACCCTGATTCCATGATGAATTATCCTTTCTAACATTGTGTTTCTTGATTGATGTTTTTAGGTTGGTACTCTTGACATGTCCTGAATTCTAATGCTTTCTCTTTGAGTTATTCATGCCCATCCTTCAATTAATCTAGCTCTATCTTCAACTGGTCATACTCAACTTCCATTGACTTACACCTTGTGTTGACCTCTTCTAACAAACTCCTGAGATCCTTGATTATCTCCTTTAGTGTTTAAAATCACCAAGGGTATTCATGAACTCAAATTAAAGGTATGCTTCAGATTCTCTTTCATCACCATCATAGTATACTTATCCATTATACATGTTGTCTTCTTATTGATCACATCATAAGACATTTTTGTGTTACTTTGGATCACCTTTCAAGTGGTTAAACTTGACTTAATGGACCAGGATATGATACCAAATATTTTAATAAAAGTTACTAAGAGTGGAGTTAATCAATCTTCAAAACATTTACACTCTTTACCTTTTCATTCATGAACTACAAAAATAGTATAGTAGACTAGTAACACAATAAGAACCATGAGCATGAGAGAAGAACATACCACATAACACTTATTTAATTGGGGAATAATCAATGGGAATAAAAACCACTAATGATTAAAATTGAATAATATCATATAATTCAAACATTAATATTTATTTAATCACCAACTTCACTTGGAGCACCAACCCCAACTAGCTAAACACTTATTTGACTAGGCTTTAGCAAGCACCCACTTGCAAGGAGGCACCAACCCCCTAGATGACTTAGCATTAAATCAACCACCTCAAACCTTTAATCACAATTACAAACATTTATTTATCATATAATATATGATGATATCCATCTTCAACTCCTCTCACACACCTATCCTTCTCAAACTGGTCTCTAGCCTTCTTTGCTCAATTTACCCTCTTCTTGATTAGGATTGGTCATATGAACTTGATAATCATATTTGATAACCCTACCATATATTAATAATGGTTTATATATACTATTTTTATGGTATTAAATACCTCATTCAAATTTTTAAAGGTATATCTCTTTCACTTCACCACACATGTGCTTGAACTAGAGAATTAGGCCTATTAGCCCTTGTTCTTATATTAGGCTCTTGATCATACACCTCTTGGTTATCCATAAACATTTTACACTTATTTTTTTAATGAAATGGTCCTTAGGACATTTTAGAAATATGAAATAAATATTATAATATGTTGGTCATAGCGTATAGAACTAAAACCCATTTTAGGCCTTAAGGAGACCTAATGTAATTAGGCCTTCATTAGCATACATTACTCTTTGAACAACTTGAAACATGCTCAAAATTTTCACATAGTAGTAAAATATAATATTTAAATTTAATATACCCATATAAATCTCATCTTGGTTACATGACACCTTTTAGCTCTAATCACCATTTGAACCATGCCATTAGCACTATTTATGATTAGGCTTATGTACACCCAAAAAGTTTGTTTTGAACAACTAAACCAAAAACACAATCTTGTCAAAAAATCACGGAAAAAATAATATAAATAGAATAATAATTAAATTATATTAATCAACATGTGAATTTTACCTCACATCTTAAATAAAAATTACTCAAACCCTTCTTTGCAAGTTGTCCACTCAAAACTGCCAATAGGCTTCAAAACATAGTCATGGAAATAATGACTTAGAAAACCTATAGAATCACTATCAATTAAAATGGGTATATGTTATACTAAAATATACTCAAATAAAATTTAAATAAATATATTATAATATTAAATATCATTATTGGTCTTACAAACCAATCTCATGGCTTCATTGTACACAGACCTCATTGAGTTAGACAAGTCAATTTGAGAGAAACTTTATGATATATAAAATAATATAAAAATATTATAAACCAATATTTATATGTGTTATAGTTATTTAAAAATAACACCATTCATTTGGATCCATCCCTAATCCATGAAAACACATAACTAATCTCATTCCCACTTCTGCTTGGCTTTTCTCACTATCTGCCTCTAGGCCTTTTTAGCGATAGGTCAATTCCATAGTTTAGCATATTTTAATTATATAACCTACTCAAAAAAACACCATGTGAATAATATATAAGTCTAAATCTTCAACTTCCATCCATTTATTAACTTTGACTCATTCAACCTTGCCTGCTACAGTAAATTTTTGAGAAACATGACTTTTCTTATAGGATCCATTCAATCACCTAACAAACTAAATCCACCTAGAGGTACCTGGGAGATTCCTATACATGTTCCAATAATAAAAATAGGTCATACAATCCATTATAATCCATTCCCATCTAGATCTTCCATATCAAGTCAAAGTTAGGGTTTTAGAGAGGTTTAAACCACATTACAGTCTTAACAATCATTCATAAAGCTTAGGCCATTAATCCATAAACCAAAGCTTAGAAATTTGAGCTAGGAAACCTACCCATATACCATGAATGGATTATATTATCATGCAGGGGTTAAATATTCCAAAAAATACATGAAATTTCTTCTTAGGTTGAGAACCCTTCATTCGGTGCACATAGGAAACCTCAAAACCATATTCCATGCCTTTCCTTGCAAACTTTAAGCACAAAGTTGGTAAAAAAACACATTAAAAACATTAAATACCTATATAAATTATAATATATCCATTATTACCTTGGAAACTGATCCTAATACCCTATTAGGCCACCATCTTTCTCTTTACTCTCTAAGCTTTATATCTGCAAGTCACATTAGGCCTTAAAGTAGACTTTATAGCTATTGTACAAGTACTCTCCATCTTAATAACATGATTAAAGGACATATCACATGATATAAAAATAATTTTAATTCTTCTTAGGTCTTAAAAACACCTCATGACCCCTTATTAAGTCAAGAAAAGTCTAGAATAGTTTATTTGCATGCTAGTCCTATAGGGTTTACCCTTGTAGACTCACCTTGAAGCTATCCTGAGAGATCTAATGTTTAATAAACATGATCAAGTTTCCTAAAAAATCCTATTAAGAATATTTTCATCCATATTACTAAGCCACTATACTCCTTTATGCTCAATACTATGCATCCTCAGCATAAACCTTCTCAAGTCTCCTCACGAGCAACCTTTGACATCATTGACAACATCAAAGCCAAGTCTCAGTAATAGAATAAATTCCCAGAATTATGGATACTATAAATTTATTAAAACCACTAGGGTATCATGAAATGAAATCATTGGTTGACTTTGACCACATCTTAGATATTGTGCAACGAAGTATAATTTATTTATTATTTGAATGTAGCCTTAACTATCATTAATATCTTCTTTTTTTCTTACATGTCTTTAAAATTTGATTTTAATATAAATGAAGGGAAAAAAAATTCATTAATTAAACCTAAGGACAATGATGAGGGAATAGGTTACTACTTGTCTCATTGTGTAGAGGAAAAAAAACTTAACCACAACTATCATAGATGGAGAAGACTTAGTTTATCCCACTAGATTCATGGTAGTTACAAGAACTTGGATTCATAAATACTTTCATAAAAAAATAAAAAAATATTTATTTGAGGAATTTGAAACACATACAATGTTGATTCATTATTTTAATTTCATTATCACTAAAAAAAATATTAAAATAATAAAATTTAGTGGAAATCCTCACAATATATTTTTGTGGAAAGTTTTTGAATCTGAGCATGATGTGAATCTTGAAACACTCAAAAACAAAGTTGATCCTAAAGGTATATTAGATTTATGGTTAGTATTCAATGTGTCTACCATATAAATTACTAATGTTAACTTATTTGATTTCGTATATTTTGATTTTGAATTATTTTGTCATTATGTGTTTATTTTTATTTGAATTTTTACTAATAATTCTAATTTAGGTTAGTGGTATCAGATGATATTTCACCTTAATGTGGTTTTTATCATGAGTGCAAAAGTTTATCTTCTTGAAATAAATATAATCCTTGTGTACCCTTCATGGTTCTCTTCAAATGCTCATGGTTCTCTTATAATGCTCACCCAAAGTTCACTATGTTTTTACACTCAAGGAAAATAAGATTATCTTTAGGGATACATTTGTCTACCCATAACTTTAGACATCAAGGATTGATAGAAATCAGAGGGGGATATTACATATTTTATAAACCCATCCATATGTGTCCATGTATATGGTTCATCTATTGGGCTAGTGAGTCAAAATATACACATCACACTGATAAATGTTTGGTCCCTTAAGAGACATTTGGCTATGAAAAAATACACTGTCATGTCTCTCCCATCCTAAGTGGCACAAAATCCTCAATGGGTTTATAATAAGACTAACATGTTAAATTGTATGAGATAATTATCCCTCTCTAACCCTCATAGTTCTCCTGCAATTATCACTTGAATTTCACTTTGTTATACACTTAGGAAAGATAATCTTATCTTTAGGGATGCATCTGGCCACCTAAAACTTTTGATCCTGGAGCCTAATAGAGAGTGTATGAGGGATATTCAATTATTTATATTTCCCCTCTAACACATACATGAATATTTTTTGGTTATTGAACTAGAGATTCAAAATATACACCTCCCACTGACCCACTTTTGGTCCCTTAATATACATTTGGTTGTGAGGGGAAACTCGCTGCCATGTCTCCCTCATCCCAAGTGGGAGAGAATCCTCTATGGGTGATTACATGTCTATCCCATGAAATAGTAAGATATTATGGTTAGTATCTACCCCTCATGGTTTTCTTATAACATTTAGGGATGAGAAGCTTAAGGGATGCATCTAACTACCTATAACTTTTGACCCTAAGGCCCAACAAATATTAGGGGGGTATTCTAGTTTTTATATACCCATATATATGCATCCACATAGGTGTTTCATATATTTATATAATTATTCAAAATATATACCTCCCACTTACCAAATTTTAGTCCCTAAAGAGACATTTGATTTTGAGAGAAAACATGTCACCATGTCTCTTTCATTTTTAATCACACTGAATCTCCCATGGGGTAATCATAAGACTCACCTGTGAAACTGTAGGAGATAAAAACCTATCTCTACACATCATAATTCTTATACAATTCTCATCCAAAGATCATGTTATTTCTACACTCAAGTATGAGAATCTTCTCTTCAGGTATGTGTTTTGTCACTTTTAAATTTCAATCTTGGGACCCTACGAAGAATGTTTTTGGATATTAAAATATTTATAAACCCATATAGATGTGTTCACATAGATGTTTCATTTATTGGGATATAAATTCATAATATGTGCCTCCCACTGACCAACTTTTGGTGTCTTAAGATACATTTGGTTGTGACAGAAAACATGTTGTCATGTTTCTCATCCTGAGTGGCACTGAATCCTTTATGGGGTGCTTAGAGGACTCACTCATGAAAATTTAAGAATGAGAGGGAAAGAGAGAATCAAAATATATGATTCCTCCACTTTAAGCATAGATAGATAAATTTTATGAGATTTATCTCCAGTCTTCATTAATACTATGCTCTTATGGATTTTGTTTACCCCTCATTTTTATTTAGATTAGTTTATTTATTTCACATTGCCAATAAATATGAATATAATCTAATGTAATTGGGGATTCTTTAGATTTTCATCAAGAATTATTTGAAAATGAAAACCAATATAATCATAACATTTCCCATGATGTAAAATTTTTTAGAAAGAGTTTCAACAATGTCATATAAGTTTTGAATACACATGAAGGTGAAACAATTGAGAATGTATCTAGCCAAATATTAATGTGATGAAGTATGGTGGAGTGTTAACCCCAAGGTCGTGCATACTAAGATACAATCCCTAGTTTTTTACTAAATATGGTATCATGCAAAAGGAACACACACATAGCATAAGGTACTTATAGTAAATAAGTTTTTTCTCATGACAAGGTCACTCATACTGACTCGTGCACAAGTCACCAAAAAAGAAGAGCTCCATGGAAGATTATAAAGTGGAGATTTATGATATATAAGTTTTGAATACACATGAAGGTGAAACAATTGAGAATGTATCTAGCCAAATATTATTTGATGAAGTATGGTGGAGTGTTAACCCCAAGGTCGTGCATACTAAGATACAATCCCTAGTTTTTTACTAAATATGGTATCATGCAAAAGGAATACACACATAGCATAAGGTACTTATAGTAAATAAGTTTTTTCTCATGACAAGGTCACTCATACTGACTCGTGCACAAGTCACCAAAAAAGAAGAGCTCCATGGAAGATTATAAAGTGGAGATTTATGATATATAAGTTTTGAATACACATGAAGGTGAAACAATTGAGAATGTATCTAGCCAAATATTATTTGATGAAGTATGGTGGAGTGTTAACCCCAAGGTCGTGCATACTAAGATACAATCCCTAGTTTTTTACTAAATATGGTATCATGCAAAAGGAACACACACATAGCATAAGGTACTTATAGTAAATAAGTTTTTTCTCATGACAAGGTCACTCATACTGACTCGTGCACAAGTCACCAAAAAAGAAGAGCTCCATGGAAGATTATAAAGTGGAGATTTATGATATATAATTGATTATTAGGAAATATCCTCTTAGAGGTGAATATTAATATAACAAGGAAATATTATTGAATATTTTAGAAGGTATCCAAATAAAAACATGCTATAAGGCAAGGGAAGTGAATATATATTTATATAAACCTAACGTTCACCTTTTCCTCCCCACATCCTAGACGGATATTTTCATAGTAGAGAGTTAGAGATAGATGGTTATATATGTTGTTAATTAGCATTTACGATATAAATATCTTGAGAAAGGAAGATAATATTTGGTTATTATTTATTAATTAAGGTTTATATAATTAAAATTTTAATCTTTATATGCACATGTTATGAATACATGAGATATATATAATTATGTTGAATATAAGCTTATGTTGTGAGTTGATATGGCTTATTTTTAATTATGTGTTCTAGAGTTTGAATCTTATTGAATGCCACTTTTGTTTTGTAGAGTTAACACTTAAGAATTATCTTAATTTGTGTTTCTTATAATAAAGTAAAAGGTGATATTTCTTACACCTCAGGTGAATGATTAAGCTTCATGTTTAAATGTTATGTCGACATGGAAAGTATTTGATTTATTGAAATTTATATTATTACTACATAATCTATTGATTGTATGACTAGTAAATTGCATAATTAAAATATATTCTAATGATATAAAAATCAAAATCTCTTTGTACTTTTTTTTTTCTCTCTTCCTAGAACTTTCTATTGCCAATGGTTGTTTCCTTCATTCCCATTGACCTAATTTTGGTCATTTGTGTACATTGATATTATTTATTTACTTATTTAATAACATCTAACATAATGCTAATAAACCATCACATGGATCAACAATCATAATGTGTAGATGTTCACAATAAAATAAATTCATTATTTTCATTATAACATCAGTTCATCAATTTGATAAAAGCTAAATATTTGAACTATTTGTTCATTAAAACAACCATGATTTAAAACTTATTCATTTATAAATAATTTTGATAAGGATAAAATGTATGTAAAAACAACAAAACCATAAATTAATGACATATAAGAAGTAAATATGTATACACAAAGCATAAAAGTTTATAATTCACCTAGATATGTCAAATGGTATGTATGTGTATCCAAATTATGTCATAATGATATAAAAATAGGCCATATAAAAATAAAATCTAGACCATAATATACATATACAAAATGTGCTATATAGGCATACAATATGAGTCATTTCAACATACAAAATATATTGTGCCTACAACTACCCCTAACACAAAAACTAGCTCTAATGTTACTCATTATCTCCAAATAAATTGTGCCTCATCACCATAGATGTAGAATCGAGGGTGTTTTATGACTCATTATGGGGGAAAATTCTCCTCTCAACATGTGGAGGACCAATTATCTTTATCATAACCTCATAACATAATGTCACATACACAAAATATCAAAAATAAATTTTAATGCATTAAAATGATATATGGAAAATGATACTTACCAAGAATAAAAATTTTCAACAAGGTGATTCTAGACTCATTGCATGCCACCTAAATAGTTGTCTTAGATTGTGTGACCATGAATATATATATATAGATGGAGAATAAAATAGAACATACACATAATGTTAGATCTATATGTGTATACAAATATAAATATCATAAAGTGTATCATTAATTGAAGTTAAAAAATAATTTTACTATGTGTTCTCCCCAATCTTTGTCTTTGAATCATGTGCTAATAGGGAGATATTGGATTTTGGGATGAAACTCCAACATTAGTCAAATGTTATTTTGATCCATGTGGGGTACCCATAACATATATCATCATATATAAAACCAACAAATGAAATATTTCAATTACTAATAAATAAAACTAAACAATTTAAATATATTTAAATTGAAATTATTCCTTTTGTACATAAAGAGACAGCAAGAGAGGGATAGAAAGAGAGAAAAATTACTCGTATACTAAAACTATGGTGTATATAAAATATTTAAAAAATAAATATCTTTCCCAATATGAGTGTATGCTATTGTAATTCTAATTATAGCGTCAACAATAAAGTCTAAGATAGTTGGGGTACATAAGATATCAGTGATCATATATACAAAAAAACAAATAAAATACATCAAATATTAATTGATTAAGTAAACATATACTAAAATATAAACTTAATATTTCTTTACATACATAAACAAAATATAATTAATTAAACATATGCATCAAATACAAATGGTGAAGTAAATAAGACCTGAATAACTGGTTGTGTGTTGATGAAAGGTGGTGAAGCAACTATAATGGCATATACTTTGGCATGATAGTTTCTTGAGGTGTTAAATAGACTACATATGTCATATAATCTATCATTCCAGTGTCCTAAGGTCCTAAATAAACTACAAATGGCATATTTTATGACATGTTATTGTCTTGAGGTGTTGAAGAAACTATAAATGGAATATATTATTATGTATAAGTGTGAAGAGATATTGAAGGAATTATAGATGGAATATATTATTGCATACTAGTATGTTGTACAAATGTATGTTTAGTCTCCATGTGTGTGCCTATTGGATTTACAGATGTAACTTGAGTATGTCTAACCTGAAGAGGAGGTCCATTACACTTCCTCCCACATGACGTGCAATGATGTATAGAAACTATAGGATGAATAATATCTATACAACCACTAGTAGGAGGGACACTAGCACCAATAGTATGAAGGAAAATATGATATGTACCACTTCCTATAGCTTATGTATAACTCCTCAATGAATGCATCCCATGGTTAATCATAGCCTGTGTGAGACTAGTAACTACCTAAAGGGTGTCCATATGTTTACTACTATGAAATATTTTAGGGATAGAACTGTGTTATTGTCCTTCTATTTCTCTATACTCAGTTTTGTTCTTACCTAGCACCAAGTTTATGAAATGAAGACCCACCTCCCCTACCTTGGGAGGCCTTAATGTAAAAATAATTTGGGAGTTACTGTAAAATAAACTCAAAATATTTTTTTCTAAAAAAATATAATGGAGCCTCATTATTGTTGCATGGAGGCTCATCAAACACCATCCACCACCTATCCCAAAAGTTGTTTTTAATCTCCACATGACAACACCAATCAATTCTCGTGTGTTTAAAACTCATTGGTGGTGGTTTGTTGGTTCCAAAATTAAGAAAAAAATACCCACTTATTCTTTTTTTATCTTTTTTTTAACATCTTCATATGATAATCTATCATAATGATATTCTTTCAACACCTCTCTTTGATGTATTATTGCATCAAGCTGGAAAGTGACATTTCTAACTTCATTGAAAATGACCTCCAATGTAATTGTAAGTGAATTGTGTGCACTATGACTTGAAGAGTCAAGTAAACTATTACTAATAATTTGTAATTGTTTCTTATTTGAATTATATTGTTCATATATTTGATTTTATTATTATGTGAAGTCAAAATGCTAGGGATTTTTATTATAATTTTGTTTTAAATTTTATTCATGCAATAGATCCATCAAAAAAAATTATCTATATTTAAAAAATTAAACATTTTCATCAAGTAATGTAAGATAAATGTAAATTTAATTTGAATGCCCTAAACATTATGTATGTATGTATGTATGTACGTATGTATGTATATATATATATATATATATATATATATATATGTATATATATATATATATATGTATGTATATATGTATATATATGTATACATATATACATATGTATATAAATATATGTATATATATATGTATATATATATGTATATGTATATATGTATACATATATATGTATATATGTATATGTATATATATATATATATGTATATATATGTATATATGTGTGTGTGTGTGTACATATATACATATATACATATATATATATGTATATATATATATGTATATATATATATATATGTATATATATATGTATGTATATATATATATATATATATGTATATATATATATATATATATGTATATGTATATATATATATATATATGTATGTATGTATGTATATGTATATATATATGTATACACACACACACATATATATATATGTATACATACATACATATATATATATATATATATATATATATATATATATATATACATATACATATATACATATATATATATGTATATGTATATAAATATGTATACATATGTATATATACATATACATATATATATATATATACATATGTATATATGTATATATATACATATGTATATATGTATATATATATATATATACATATATGTATATATATATATATACATATATACATATATGTATATATATATATATATGTATATATGTATATATATATATATACATATATGTATATATGTATATATATATATACATATATGTATATATATATATATACATATATACATATGTATATATATACATATATACATATGTATATATAGATATATATATATGTGTGTGTGTGTGTGTGTGTGTGTATATATATATGTATGTATATATATACAAACCCTAAAATCAATATTTAATAAAAATACTAACTTGAGACTCTGATTGAAACGCATAATTAATTTTTTGGGATGCAAGGAATGATATAACATGCATGCCTTTTTCAAGTTGCCTTCTAATATGTAAGTGTTTGGCTCCAATAAAACATGGGTTTTGGGTGTATAAATGTATTTTTGGGTTAAAAATTAGTTTTATAAAGGGTTTACACCCTTTTTAACAAAGGGTGTATGCCATTCATAAACCTTAAATGAGCATACATCCTTTTGCCTTCACACCATGACAAGGCAACACATGTTCATTTTTTTCCAAAAAGGGTACACACTCTTTATAAATGGAAATTTTTATTTTCCATTTTGGCACTTTTTTGTCTCTCAACTTTGTGCATCCACCCATAGGCATAATAAGGAAAGTGGAGCTGAATTTATCATGATTATTAATTTCAATAATATTAGTATACTGAGCATAATCATAGATAGTTCATAGACACCAATACAATCAGTACTCAGACCATTTTTAACTATCCCAATTGCATGACACATGCCACTATATGTATGATATTTTATTATTTTGATGCCATATGATGGGTAAACTAACCTAGAACATTACTTATTGAATTCTGAAATAAAGTTGTAGGTTAAGGGTGTAATATATGACACAAACAAAAAGTGCAAATTTATAAAATATTTTATTGGTCAAGTTTTAGAGTTAATTTTAAATAATAATAGTGTGGCTATGACCTTAAGAGAGGTCAAAAAAATATATGTAAATTCAATATGCAGAACTATGTCATCCAAATCATTCAAGATTTGAAATAAATTAGACAAAAACATAGATAATATGTATGTATTATGATCAATGATTTCCTAATGTGATAAGAAGGGTGTGTTAGGAGAAGAAAACTAGATAAGTAAAGTCGTGTAGGATATTGTTTGAATATTCATGCATTATATATGAAATTATAGGCTACATGTATTTTATCCTATTCTCTACAAGTTGGAAAGGAAAATAAGATGAATAGACTCCTCTTTTTGGTGCCAATGTATGAGGAGAATATGAATAGTCAGGAATTGTAGCAACTATAAATATGTATGCTTATATGAAGAAGTTGATGACCCTTTTGTTGAGATCAATATAGACTTTTTGGTTATGGTTACCTATCATATTTATTATGTTATTTCTTGTCTGAGTTATCATGTTTAATGTTTGGTTTAATTTTATTTAAAATGAATCCAAATTCTCTACATACCTTAAGAAAACACTAGCTTAATCTTAGTCCTATCTATCACACTATAATTCATCCATGTCATGTCTCTACTAATTAAGAGTTCTTTGTACCAACATGTGCTTTATATCAAAATTTAGCTATCCTCATCCTTAGCATGTTATGTTGAATTAAGAACCTCTACTAACAATGGTGTAGTGAGCATGGAAACACTCCTTCTAGATGAAACTATGCTAATATGCTCACCAAGATAGTGAGATATTTAAACATGGTTAGAATAGAAAGTATGGCACTTCATAGAAGAAGAATCTAAAAGGATTGGTCTTATCACAAGTGAAATCATTTAGGATCATATCTATGAAGAAATATACAAAAAAAAATTAGTGTGAGCTAACTAAACTATTAACTAATTGGTTGACAATATTGGAATACTACTGCTTTAATACCAAAACAAAAGAAATGATTACCTAGACTGAAAGAAAGATAGACTAGTTTTTGAAACTAGAAACTAATTTGACATGAGCAATAGATTACTAGGTTGCTACCACCATAGATGGATATATCACTAAGTTCATAGTATAAGGATATATAGAATTCAAAGTTGCACATTACCATTTTGTGAAAGGAATTAGAGCAAAATTTTTGTAGTGACTACCTCTCTTGTTGAAGATGTTGGTTGTGAATAAAGCCATGGTGAGTACTTCAGCCAATATAGAGTAATCATTTTAGGCATATCAATATATTTTCACATAAAAGTGAATGATTGATAGATGAGTAAGTACAGATTGAACCTAAATCTAGAATGGAGATACAAGGAAAGAAGAGTCAAAATAAAAATATGGATTCCAAATAAGAACTACAACAATAGAAAAATTGGAACAAATATAAGAATACCTAGGTAGATATGAGTAGGATTAATAGTAATAGTAGATTAGATGATGATTGAGTACGTAGATGTAACTAGTGAGATGATTATCATAATGATGAGTAAAGAATGAAGAAAGAGAATGATGTGGGATGTCAATAGGTGGAATGAGAGGACAAAGAATGAGATGAAGATGAGTTATATGAAGAGGAAGGTGAGAATAACTTATAAGTAGAGTTAGTAGATGATAGATGTAGTACACAACTACATGGAAGGGTAATGATAGAAGAAGAAGAATTATGTAGAGAAATAGAATTTAGTCATAAATTAAAGCATATTAGATGAAGTTATAGAAAAAAAATCATTCATCAGAAGAGCGTGTGTCCTTGTAGCCTAATCTTTTATATTCCAATACAAATTTTCACCCAAAAGAGTAGGAGAAGAGTTGGGAAAGACCACTTTTAGAGCATGTGAACTGTTGGGGTACCAAAATTCAAAAAAATACATTAGGAAGGTTTTTCAGTTATTAGATTTATTTGAAACATAATAACAAAATGAAGGAAGTGTAGAAAAGTAGAGTACACACATTAATTATTCCAATGCTCAGACTAGTACACAAATAGGATCACACAAGACGAAGTCACCTCAAATAGTAGATACATAGAAGACTCTATCCATACCAGTTAAAATGATGAATTAGTTATGAGGATTCTTAAATTTGACCATCTATGATAGGTGTATAGACCCTGAATAGTACCTGCTAACTTGAAAAATGAAATTGAAAGTTAAGGGTGTCACTAATGAAAATTTACAAAAGTGCAAATTAGTATGGGCTCTAGCTTGGAGAGCATTGAAGTTCATATACAAAAGAGATTTGTAACAGGAAAATTTAAAGGATGTATAGGATTGGCTTATCATAGAATTTAAGCTTAAGAAATATACTAACTAGACAATACAAGACTTGAAAGAGATAAGGTAAAAGTCAGGATAGTCAGTCTATGACTATGATCATAGATTTTTTCATGTAATGAATAAATTATAATTCACTTTGATAGATAAATACAAATTAGCATGGTTTTTTGAAGGAATATGAGGTAGGATTTAGTTTACCAATATGCAAATATAATATGAGACACAAAAAAATGTTAGAGATGTTGCACTGCATGTAGAATAAATTAAGTATTATGGATAAGTTCCTATTGCTAATTCAAAAATCAAAAACACAATACAAAATTTCATTAAAAAAAATGGAGCAATACCATGAGGTAAATAAACTTAAATTGAGTCTATGGTATACTGAGTGTAGAAAATGACACCATCAAAATGATTGTCTTAAAGTCAAGATAGAATTCTATAAACTCTATCAGGTAGTAGGACATACTACAAGACAGTGTCATCTTTTACAACAATATATTAAGAATTCATAAAATCTATATTGTATTTTTTGCAAATTGACTAACCATGATGAGAAGAATTATAGATATTTACAAAATATTAAAGAGGGCATCTCTAAAATTTTATTTTCCATTGTAGCACAGTGAGTCTCCTTGATGAAACAAATTAACCCAGGCTCAGAGTTTGATAAGAGTTGTGTGACCCAAATGGGTCCATAGTGGATTTTGAGTTCACCATATTACCAACTTCATGGTATAGCTAGATGGACTCCTTCTTTACCAAGTTGTACACCTTCATCTCCTTAGTAACAATATGCAGCACCTTAGAGCTCATCTGTAAAGTAGCAACAACAAATGAATTAGAACCCTCTAACTACATAACGACAATTCAACATGGGAGATAACAACCAATGACATCAACATTGTAAATTTATGTGGTAATAATGAGGATATTGAGGGGGATATTAGTATAATAGAGGAGGATGTCAAAGTAATTATAGAGGAGGATACCAAGGTGGTAGAGGCAATAACTATCAAATGCCTCCTCTACAATGTTATCTATGTAGGGAATACAATCATGTCTAATGCAATTATCTGATGAAGCCACACTGATAGTTGTATTACGATACTATACAGTCTCTCATCAACATGACACATAATACTGTCCCATTTTAGGGAAGTAGAGAAAGGACAAAGCTATCTGAAATGTAAATATGGTAAGTGTGGAGCCTAAAGAAAATGTATTTCTAAATGTTATGACATGACAATAACATGTAGAAAAAGGGTTGCCTCCAATTGAGATGCCTTAGGATCAAGGCATCAAAAAAATTAAACAAGATAAATATCACCACCCAGTTATAGAAAAAATCTTATGTATGAAGTTACATAGTTATTGAAGAACATTCAGCATCAAGAAACTACTAATGGTGATGTTGCAGTAATTGATGCACAAATGTATGACCAAATTGTGTGCATTATATGACAAGATGGATTTGTCACTGTGTTCATGAATCTCCTAAAAATTTTGAGTACTCTATGCAATGAATTCATATCACATAACATCACAAATCTACTACATAATATTTTAGAATATACGTAGTATGGTCAACAAAAGATATAAAAATTGATCTGGTATGTTAAGATGAAGAAACCTTGAGATGTTGATGCATAAATTGGCATTGAGGTTACTAGTTATGAGATCCTAAATGCTATCTTTGATTTTATAAATATAATTAATATGATTCCTAGATCCACATGGGAAGCTATAGTCATATACTTGTATCTATGATGTGACTTTGAGGCCATAGACATAAAGACTATATCAATGCACTACCCTAAGTTGATAGAAAAAAATGGGCATATGATGGATAAATGACTATCAATATAGTGTACAACCAACTTAAGGCACATCAAGGGGATAAATTTGTTGTCATTCCTCTTAATAGAGCTCAAAAGATATACAAAATTCTATCTAAATTATACTCCCCTTATGTTTTGAAAGAAACTAGTTGGATAAACGTCATTGCTGAGGAGAATCCAAAAGCTTTGCACATAGTTGAATGTAACTTCTTGTACCAGCATACCAAACCATACGTAAAATCACTAATCACTTAGTAAATCAAGATATTAAAATATTGGAGTCCCAAACTAATAACTATGTAGTCAGTGGTATATTAGTTTATCATTAAAGAATGCACCTCTATGTTTGCAAAGTCACCTACACAGTTAAAATTTGATTTCTTATATTAATCCAATGATCACATGCATGATTACATACAATTGATAAGGGAAGGCACTTTTCCTTAGGAAGAATCTTCATCTATCAATGGTTATTTAGATACCTACCTCCTCAATTAGGCTCAAGGTGACCACAAACTCTGAATAATGTGAATGGTCTTTGTGCACAAGCAATAATTGCCTATGTACTATGCAATAGAGGACATCATTGATTTCAATATGTGTTTACAAGTCCATATTTTGACCATCAATTAGTTAATTAACACTTTAAATTATTCTCTAAATGGATTTGCTACAACATGGTGGGCAACTCATCACAATGACCAACTTGAATGGGATGATGCTTGTGAGCTCATGATCGGTAGGTTTTACCTAACATAGTTCATCCATACTAACTAACCATTTTTCAAGAAGGTAAGTGCCTCAAGATTCATGTACATAAATGTGTTGAAGTCTATAATGAGGGACATGTGGTATCCAATTATTAGGTTCACATTTTCCACTATACACTTTCTCCCCTACCTACAACATGGTACATTCATCAAAAGCATTGAAGGGAAACCAAATACTAGGCACACATGTAGAGTGATTTCATACAAACTTTTGTCTTTGAAGATGAAAATCCTCTAGTTTATAATACATTGTAGAAACTCAATTAATTTTATGCCATGGGTGTGTAAAAGATTTGAGAACCATAAGAGAATTGACTACACAAAAAAACATAACCTTCAATCTTAATTTGATACTTCAAAGGTATAAAGATGCTAATACTGAAGAACAAGCTTTGATGTAGCCATGTCACCAAATCTAGGATGAGGTAGAAGATAGTGAAGATTTTGATTTTGATGCTGATTTATATTTGAATGATTTATTTGAACCTATGTGACCTATAAAACCACTTAAAGACATTGACACAGCACTAACTGAAGAAGATAAATTATGTAACATCCAAATTATAGAACAAGAAGAGAAAAGGAAGATCCAAGAATCTATATATGAAGTAAAATGCAATATTTATTAGTAGCCTCTTAAAAAACATGTCACTAACATCATAATAGAGGAGGTTCTAAAACTAGCAAGCGTAGATGACTATTAGATAGAGACTAAAATTTTAGAAGCCTTACAACTTTTGAAGGATTACCAAGACGTCTTTCCTACCAAATTCTCAAAGATTTGAGGAGTCAACCCATTTCTTGATGAGATTCACATTGAATTAAAAGAGTGTCCATGGATGATCAAGAAGTGACCATATAAGCTTAATCTATAAAATGAAGATAAAGATAAAGGCATAGTTGGATAGAATGCAAGATGCATGGATAATCTATCCAGTATAAAAATCCAATTGGGTAATCCTAATGGTAGTTCAACCTAAGTAAATAGGAGAAATCCAAGTATGTAGGGACTATCACATTTTGAATGATGCCTACGTAAATGATCCTTTTCAAATACCATTTATAGATGAATTTTTGGAGTCTATCATAGGACATGAAGTATATTCTTTCACAGATGGGTTTAGTGGATACGATTAGATTTTGATCATAGAAGAGGATCGATCCAAAACAAAAAATATAATAAAGTGGTGTTATTTTTCATATAAAGTCATGTCATTTGCCCTGAATAATGTACCTATAGTCTTATTGAATGTAGTATTTACAACATTCAAAGATTTCATCCATGATTTCTTAGAAGTTTACCTTGATGATTGGGTAGTCTTCTCCCTGTTAAAAGAGCATTTGTCTAAGTTGTGTTTAATATTGGAATAATTCTGAGCTCTACACATTACTCTAAATTTGAAGAAATGCTTATTTTTTACACCTTTTAGTGTTTTACTTGGACATGTTATTTGTAGTGATGACATCTAGGTGGATCAAGATAAAATCATAGTAATCTTGAGTATGCCCCCACTTGTTAGTTCTACTTAAGTGCACTCCTTTCTCAGGCACACAGGTTACTACCAAAATTTTATCAAAGGCTATGTAATGATTTCCTCTCTATTAGAAGCCTTATTTCACAAGAATGCTAAGTTTGTATGGACATATGAATGCCAATTATCTTTCATCAAGCTAAAATAGTGGATGGTAACTATGCCCATACTTGTTTTCCTAGACTAGAATAAGCCATTTCATGTACATATAGATTCTTTGAGCATCACAGTTGGTGTTATACTTGCGCATCTTGGAGAAGGTGTGCTTGATCATATTATCTACTTTGCTAGCCAAAAACTATCCAATGTAGATAAAAATTATACAACTATAGAATGGGAAGCATTGGCCATTGTGTTCGCACTTCAAAAAGTTTGGCACTATCTTTTGGTGACACCATTGTAATTTTTCACTGATCATCAAGCCTTATGGTACCTGGTCAACAAACAGATGTTAAGAAGATGAATATCTTGTTGATTGATATTGTTTTAAGAAATTGAATTTTGGATAAATTTAAAACCAAGTAGAGAAAATGTGGTACCTAACCACCTTAGTTGCATTACAAATGATGAAGAGACAAAATAACTATAAGAAGACTCACTTGATGCACACCTCTTCCATGTATCTATGATTCCTAAAAACTTTGAAGTCATTTCCAACTTTGTTGAGCAAGGAATATTCCCTTTACACTTTCAAGAATGAGATAAAAGGTATTTTGTGACTAGATCACTATCATATACCATCATTAATGGACTACTATATCACTTGAGAATGGATGAAGTCTTACATAGGGTTGTCCTTGAACATGAATGACCTCAACTCTTGGAAGAAGCTCATCAAGGAGTCATAAGAGGACATTTTGTAGGAGAGGCTAAAACTAAAAAGATTCTACAGAGTGGACTATGGTGGATGAATTTTTATAGGATGCACATAGAGTTACATAGCACTATGATGTCTACCAACATATAGGAAAACCACTTTAGAATGATGAGATGTCTTTCTGACCCCTATTAGCAAAGAAACCTTTCAAGTAATGGGGTATTGATTTTGTTGGATGAATCAACCCACTACTTAATCACAATAAATCTAGATACATCATTAATATAACAAATTATTTTACTAAATGGGTTAAATCTGCTACCACACCTAGTTGTGGTGTGAAGGATGCAACAAAGTTTTTATATGAAAATATCATTACCTGGTTCAAATGTCTAATCAAGTTGGTCAGTGATATAGGAATGCACTTCCTCAAAAATAATATCAAGGCCTTAACTAAATATTTTATGATATCTCATCATAAAATCACTACCTATCATTTGTAGGCCAATGGCCAGGTTGAAGCTTAAACTAAGGTACCAGAGAAAATGCTTACAAAAAATTTATGACCTTAAGAAATATGATTGGAAATATAAAATTCTATTGATATTATGGGCATATCACATAAATTAAAAAATGGCTACATGATTTACACCATTTTATTTGGTATATGGTCTGGAAGTAGTCATGCTGATGGAATATCTAGTACCCAACTTGCACATTACTATGGTCATGCATTTAGAAGATTGTGAATATCCTACTAATTAGATCTTATAACTAAATAGGATGGATGAGTTTATAAAAATATAATAATGGACATAGGAAGTACACAAGTAAATATAAAAAACATGGCATGATAGGAATTTGCACCAAAAGGAATTCCATAAAGATCAACCAACTTTGTTGTATGATAGTTAGTTCAAAGCATTCCTAGGTAAGCTAAAGATAAGATGGAAAGGTTATTCTAGTATACATTATTTAACATAACAATGAATGATAGTTTTAAGGGACCTTTATCGAATCATGTTTCCAGGCTAAGTAAATAGCTGTAGGCTTAATCCCTAATACTAATTGTCTATTGATCTCATTATGCAAGCTGAGTGGGTCATGAGTAGTACTATGTAGATTAGGATTCATCTACTTTTCAAGTTTCTATGTGTGTTTATTTTATATTTTGTGTGTTTTTAGATGATCTCATAAATAACATTGGTGAAGTACAAATACCAAGCATTGCATGTGCCAAACATGCACAAGAAGCTCTATGTGTACTACCAAAAAAGTCAAAGAAGAGTGATTAAAAAATATTAAGTCTGATAAATATGTCAAAACATCACATCATCAATATATCCATCTAAAAAGGTCATCCACTATAAGTAAATTCAAGAGCTAAGGTCTATGAATGAGATCTTTAATAAATCAGTATCTAGTCAACATTAGTTGTTCATACCCCTCGTATGGACATCTACAAGTATAAAATCATAACTCCACATATGCACCAGTGACTAACTAATTTAATGGTCAAATCAAAAATTGATTTTCCACATCCACCATTACATTCAATATGAGTGGGCAACTAGGCATGGTTTAGACATGGAAGCTAAGAGTCACAAAAGCTATAAAAGCTAAGTTTGAACTCTAAGTTCATATTTCATCCTTAGCATATTTTTGAGAGATACAACTATCAAGATCCAAATAATTTTCATTATACAAAACATTCAAAAGCATTCAAATTTCTTATCACATAATCATGGATACCATGTAGCTAATTCGACCCCTCTCTAAAGCACAAAAGTAAGCCATATGTGTCGACATGGTGCTTCAACAAACAAGTATAGTGATCAGGAGCCATTTTAATACCTATGTGAAGCTAAAAATAAGATGTTACAACCTAAACATATTGATGTTGTACAACCACCTGCCCTCGTAGCTCCCCATAAATTTGAAAATATAGACATTGAGTGCTTACTAAGAATGTTGACCTTTAGAGACATGGGAAAGATCATTCATGTATTTATTTAACAATATAATGATGTTGTAATCTATTTAGGTTTGGATGAGATGATGGTTATCAACACCTTAGCCATGGCCTAAGCCTTGGGCATTCTTACATGAGGATATTCCCTATTGGCCTACAAGTCTAAAACACCTCCTATCTTACCAGAAGTTTGGGACCTATATGTGTGAGAAAATCAAGGGATCCCCATCGATGAGATTCTAGATGAACCTATGCATATTCTCATATAGTGCATCACCAAATGATTTTGGTAAATGACCAAGTCTACCAAATAAATACCTAAGGGATTTGTGGGCATCACTCACAAGATGATATATCAGTTAAAAGAATTCAACTGGCCTAAATACTTTGTCTAAGAATTGATCACAAACATTGATAAGTGTCACACCACTCCTAGTTAAACCTTTCATTATCATTTCCTAATCTTTTTGATTTTTTTAATGCAATGGAAATCAATTGAGGGTGAATTGCACTCAAACATGGACTATTGGCCATGCAATAGTTCTAAAACATCATATGGACATAAGAACATAGAGCCCTTACACATGAGGGAAATTTTAAATCTTGATGGGAGAAATCTTTGGACCTCATTTCCACACACCCTAGAGTATCGCCAAACATCCTACAGTATTTAGGACAATATTCCACTATCACCCTCCTACCTAAGGGAGTCTTCCTCATAATTCAAGAGCTATCATGATCACCATTTAAACTACTCCCCTTCCTCATCATAATGGATATAGTATAGGTCAAGGAGGCTAGACAAAAAGAGCATGAAACCACATGAGCAACTCCTTTGTAATATATAGAATTGGGCATAGACATTCCTACTACACAATCATTAGATCCAACATATAGTTCATAATAACAGAAGGGGAAGTGCAAAGCAGACGCTCATTCAGG
>JARHVA010000266.1:157500-240000 GCA_037957365.1 Torreya grandis
TTGATAATGTACTTTCCATCTCTAGCACATACTTCATTACATCTACCATATCTAGAATAATAATGCACATCTAAAATACATTAGCTAATGAAACTAACATTGTTATCCATCAATATTTCAATGCTAGGGATAACATGCATGACCAACTCTTTTGATATAAATAGGACTTGTGATATAGTACATTTGTGGGGCTCCAAGTAGAAAGACACAAAAAAATTAGAGCAGTTGATCATAGAGATTCAATTAAAGGTCAGTAATACAAGGGCAAAACTAAGTACCACATAGAATGTGGACTTGAAAGAACTTATTGGGTGTTATGCAATAATGTGTGTCTTAATTCACATGGTCTAGGAAGTGAGTCTTGACTAGAATTCATTCAAAATTGACCTATCTCCATTCTTCAGTGAGGTGACTCCAATTCTCAAAGTTTTTATTTATTTACCACCATCAAAATTCTAGTAAGAGTTTGCGTAGTGTATAGTTACTAATTTTGAGGCCAAAAATCCTACTGGCTAACCCTCTTACTCATAAACACTACTTCCTTCCAGTTGAGTACTACATAATGTACAAATTTTTGAAATATTTTGTAAAGTTTTAAACAAATTTTTGTATTGAGGATGACTAGTGAGACAAATGGGGATAGGATAATTAAAATCTTGTAAAGGGTGGCCACCTAGTTATGCCAACCTATTAAAAACCCAAAATGGTAGTAGGTTGGTACACTACTTAGATGAAAACCTAAAAGGGTGGATAAGTAGTGTATAAGAGGTGAAAACTAAAAATGGTACTTTAAGTGATTACTATGAATCTTGCTAGTCTACCCAAATTTTCAACTTCTACCCTCATCACACAGTCAAATAAATCTATGATGTTGTCTCAGGATGAGATAAAACTTTAAGTTTTAGAAAGTTTTGGGAGAATAAAATTGGATAAGTAAAGCTATGTAGGGTATTCTTTGAATATTCATGCATTTTTGTCCTATCCTCCATGAGTTGGAAAGGAATAGAAAATGAACAGTCTCCTCTTTTTGGTGCCAACATATGAGAAAAATATGAATAGTCAAGAATTGTATCAACTATAAATATGTATGCTTGTATGAATAAGTTGATGACCCTTTTGTTGAGATCAATATATAATTTATGGTTATGGTTACCTATCATATTTCTTATCTGTGTTATCATGATTAATGTTTATTTTAATATTATTTAAAAGTAACCCAAATGCTCTCCATACCTTAAGAAAGCACTAGTTTAATCTTAGTTATATCTATCGTACTATAATTCATCTTTATCATGTCTCTAATAATTAAGAGTTCCCTATACCAACCTATGCTTTTATATCATAACTTTTATATCCTCGTCCTTAGCAAGTTTTATTGAATCAAGAACCTCTACTAATAGGGTGATTTTAAAATTTAGGATCTAAACAAAGTTGCTTGGTTTTTAGAAGGCTTGTGAAGAAAGATTCAATTTTTTTATATACCAATCTCAATTTACCATAAATATTAGGTAAGATCAACTATGTAAAGATTTGGTGGAGTGGCCTCACAGAGAAAGGTTTACACTCATTAAACAGAAATGTTCTAGAGTACGTGAAGCAGATTTTTAACGTGCCAAAAAAACCAATGATTTAGCGGAGTGGCCTCACGGAGAAAGGTTTACACTCATTAAATAGAAGTGTTCTAGAGTACGTGAAGCGAATTCTAAATGTGCCAAAAAAAAGGTGAGTTTTGTTCCAAATTGGTAATAGCTGGGCTCATTGTTTAGTTTACAGTGTTTGGGCATTACAGGATATTTTTGTGGCTCACAAAAGGAAAGGAGAACCAAGGAAGTAGGAACCCAAAAACTTTGAAGAGTGGAAATCAAAACAAGATGTCTGGAAGATCCTTCAGAGAGGGAAGGTTGTGAGCTACATGGAATGGCTACATGGTTCAAAACCCCATATTACAATGGATTTTTTCAAAAATTAGGTTGACAATAGGGTTACCCTACACAGCATCACGGTGAATCTCACTAAGGAATTCATAGCGGAGGTCACAGGGCTTCCAATGGAGGGAATAAAATTCTCAAAGTAGACCAGCATTTCAAATGAGGCTTTTTCCAAATTCCCAAAGATGGATGTTGAGGAGCAGCAGTTAGAAAAGAGTGGGGACTTTTTTGACTTGGAGCAGATTAAGGGTATCTGGAGAGATGTCTTATGTTGCATCTGTGAGTATTTCATACTTGATGGAAGAAGCAAAAGAGTCCACAAATTTCACTTTGTATTTCTTAATCACTTCAAACACAAAGTAAGAATCTCCTTTCCTTTCTATTTGCATTTCTCTTTGCTCCAAAGTCTGTTCGCTCATAGGAAAAAGGAGTCTCATCCTATATTGCATGAGGGATTAATTCTAATAATTGAATGTCACTACAAAAACAAGGCCATTGTAATGAATCCTTATTCGGAAAAAAATAAGGACTTACAGAGTAACAAGAATGAAATAGTAAAAGGGAAAGAAAAAGCTAAATCCAAATCCCCTAACTTTAAAAATCAGATTGCTAATGAGGAAACAGAGTGGGAAAGCACTAAAAATTCTGAGGAGAAGAGCATGGAGAAAGAGGAAGGAACAGAAAGTAGGCAATCAAAATCTAGCAAGGAAGATGAAGTTCAAGACAAGAATGAGAAAGAAGGAGTCACTATAGAGGAAAAATCTGAAAACAGTACCCATGATCTTGAGGAAAACCAGCAAGTGTTTGGGGAAACTGATAAAGATTTGGATGATCCTTTTGAGGACCCTACTTTGATAAATGAGAAGGAAAATCTAGTTCAGGTCACCAACCAAGTAACGAAAATGGGAGCACAAGTTAAGGATGATTGTAACCAAAATGAAAGCCCTGTTGAAACTAAGGAACAGAAATGAATGGAAAGGGAGGATCATATGGAAGAAGTTGAAAACAGTCCAAAAAAGAATATAGAAGATTGGAGTGATATAAGGTAGAATGACGGGAGGCACCCACCTATGAGCTTGGCCAAGTGCAAAGCAGATGCTATCCTTCAATTTGACTCATGGATGTATAAGGAGATAATGGGACTCAAGAAGAAAATGGAAATAATGGAATTTAACCAGAAAGTAGTTTATAATAAAATCAATAACATGGAAAAGTAGATGAGGGATATTCCTATCAAACTCAAAGACTATGAGAACAACCTAAGGGAACTCATTAAGGAAATCAGAATGAAGATGGAGGAGGTTACATCTAGTATATGTGCTGCTGTTGTAAACATTGGAAAATGAACAAATGAGGAAATCAAATCCTTAGAGGGGCCTAGCAAGAGAACAAGACAGAGCTCAAGAAAGAAAGCAATGCAACAGGGAGCCACGTCAGTGGCTACAACCATTCAAGACACTGCTATGAAAGGTAAAGAAGTAGTGAAGATGATTTTAGAACTAGAAGAATAGGTACTGGCTCTTTTAGTTGGATGTAATATCTAGTTCCATTACCTGGTTTTTTGTATCCTCTTCACTATGGAGTTTCTAGGTCTCTGTAAAACCTGGGGTTAGTCTTTTGATTTTCTTTAATGGTGGTTTCAGGTCCATGTAAAACCTGATTTTGATACTTCTTTGAAGTAGGTTTTAGGTTTCGCCTATGGACGTTACTTTCTTATCCTTCTCCCTTTATTTTAGGGTTTTGGGGTCCCTTCAAAACCCATTTTTACCTTAATCTAAAACTATGTAAAGAGTTAAAGAGATAGAATATTATGAATAATACCCTTTTAGCATTATAAAAACTGATGCTAATTTAGATGAAATATTGTTTAGGATGGATATAATATATGAGGGCAAGAAACCAAGGTTGTATATATGGGGCATTAAGTTTGGACAAGAGAGACACCACTAGAATGAGTGCCTAATGATTAAAATAGAGTTTTGTGAAATATTTCACATTTTAAGACATGCAACTATAAATTTTAGTTATTAATATGTGTAATAATCATGAATTTTATGTAAATACAATAAGAATGATGGAAATAAAAGTAGGGATATTTAATAGCTAAACTAGGCATCACCCAAAATGTATTTATAATTTCTATGTAATAATCTCTCACACCAAAACAAAATTTGCTAGCTCAAGATGTTGACGATGTAGCATAAGGTGGATGGGGTCCCTCAGTAGCATAGTCTACACTATGGTGGGATCCTCCTCATTAGTATCAACCATGGTGGACTCTTCCTTCTCCTCAGTATAAAGATAGATAGACACCTCCCTCACCTTAGGACCAATAGAATTGGGCCCTTGCATCTCCACAACAATAACCAAATTAGGCACCTCGTTCTCCTTAAAAGTAATATGGAGGATATTATAGTCAACAAAAATGATGAGGATGACCTCAAATATAGGAAATTTATTAAGGAGGAAAACAAAATTTATGGAAATGGAATAGATAATCTTGACATCCTCTTACTTGTTATTTGTGTTAAGAAATGAACCATATCATATGAAATTTCCCCTGCAACCCACAATGAGAGACTTTTATGTATATTTTAAAATCATAGGATAACATAATACTAAGGATTAACCTATTTTAGAGAAGTATAAGAAAAAAATATAGTACAAAGTGTGAACATGGCACACTCTCATCGAAATAAATAGATTTTTATCTAGGCTTTTACTAGGAATCAACATAGAGAACAAGATCTTCTACATCTAGGGATACATTTAGTATACATAATAAAAAAATGTGCGAGATGAAAGGTATCTAGATTATATGAGACAAAATTTCTTAATGAATGAAGTATCCCATCTTTGACAATCAAACCAAAATAAAAAATTTGGTGAAGGAGTTCCTATGATAACATTTGCCAAAATGTATGGCCAAATCATCTAGATTTTGTAGTAAGTGGAAATAGTCATAGCTCTTAAAAACCTAATATAATTGGTAATTACCCTATGAAATTAAGATATCTCCCAAAATATTACATATTTTTTTGGATTGAGAACAAAGAGGACAAAAAATAACAAAGCGAGTGGTTTGGTATGTAAAAACTAAAACTCATTGGGATGTGGATATAAGAATGGATTTTGAGCTCATAAGATATGAAGTTTATAATGTTTTTTTTTAATTTTTTGAGCACTATAAATTTGATTCCTAGATCCTCTTGGGAAGCTATTGGAAGACCAACTTTAAGATAAATTCATGCCACTCTTAAGTCTGGCAGATTATGGTTGATTCAAACCTATTGGAAGACTTGAATATATAGAGATAAAGGTGGTTGAATTAAGTATACATGGGGATGTTGAAGTAATTTACATGAAGATAGATGAGACTCATTATCCTATTTTAGTTAGAAATAATGCCTTATGATGGTCACATGGTCATCAACATCGTGGAAAATCAATTAGAAGCACACTAGGAGGAGGTTGTTATTGTCATAAATTTAAATAAATATAAGCAAAAGTTATACATAATACCAAAGGAACTATATTCACCATATATATACATGGATGATATTTGGTTCAAAGTTAATACAAATCCTAATATAGAAGATCTATGAATTATATAGTTTTCTTAATTTTCATACCCTACACAAGAGACACTAGTATTATAGAAAAGAAAACAACCATGGGTCTAAAAAGTCCATACACTTCAAACATTCCCTCAATTCCAAATATAAGTGTAATTCCCCTTTTGTGTTTTCTCCTATATGATTAGAGATTGATCGTATTTATTAAATAACTCCTACTAATATATATTACATTGAAGAAAAAAAGGAAGGTAACATACCATGGGAATCATCTTCCTTAATGGGTAGTTCTTTAGATTATCACATGATTAATTGGGTATGTGGAGATTACAAAGCAAGACCGGTGTAAATAGTGTTCACCACAAAATAAAAATCCATAGTATTTTTTATACATAAGGTATGGCACATTTCCTTCATATGAAGGATAATTATATCACATATATAGAGATGTGAGTTTGTGCACTAAAATAATTATGCATTTAAAGGGTTTAAAACTATTTGGTGGGTTATCCATATGTCCAATAACCTCCATTGGTAGGATGTGTGTGAAATGTTATGATCCATATTTCACATTACAACTTCTATCTCAGATAAATGGCTATTCTTCCAAGAGGGGAATTTCAAAACATGAATGTCCATAAATGCATCAAAGTATGTAAATCATAATAAAATGAGCTAAGATATTGGGTACATGTTTTTCAATGCACATCAGGTCCTCTACACAAATATTGGTATATGAATCATGAATACATATGAGGGATGGAAACATGGCCTCAAGTTCAATAATATTTTATTCAAACTTTTTTATTTGAAGATACAAAATTTAATGGTGCATAGGGATCTATAAAATTTAAAATTTTATTGTCACAGGAAAAATTGGATAGACCTTCTATGAAAGAATATAAATCATAGGTTGAATAAATCACAAAGATTCAGTATTTATAAAATATTATTATAATAAAATGTAAAAAGAGGAATTTATTTTGAAATCTTGAAATAGAATTTGGAATAGTGCAAATAAATTTGATCACACTAAAATCAAGGACTTGGATTTTAAAGGATTTTTTGAACCTAAAAACTACATATAGATGCTTGAGACTAAGAATGTAGATAACACAAAATAGGATCCATTGTGAAATATAATATCATATAGAAAGGAGGATAAATTTAATTAATTAATTCCATTAACACTGGTCTAATGAAAAAATTAACTCTACCACTCAATATAAATACAATATAGATATTAGAAACCATTGGTTATTATTGGATACAATGACATATCTCTTATATAGTTCAATTATTGTAAGATTATGAAGATGTGTTCCCCACCAATTTATTGGAAGTCAAGAGTGTAGATCCTTCCTTGACTGAGATGTTTATTAAACTAAAAGAGTATGCATTTCAAATTAATAAGTGACCCTATATGTTGAATTATAACATGAAAATGAAGGTAAAATTAGAAATTAATTAGACGAGGAAAGCTAGATTAATATATCTAGTTGATAATTTAGACCTAGTTAGTCCCATGGTGGTGCAACCCAAAGAAACAAGGGAGATATGATTTTGTGGAGATTATATAACATTAAATAATTTATGTTCCAATGATCCTTTACCCATTTCCTTCATGAATGAGGCACTTAAATATATCATTTGGCATAAATTTTACTTGTTTATAAATGGTTTCAATGGATATCATCATATCACATTGTAGTTGAAAACCCAAAAATGAATTTCACAATGGAGTGCAGATTATTTGCTTATAAGTTAATGTCGTTTAGACTAAAAATTTAACTAACACTTTTCTCTATATTAGTTTTTACAACATTTATATACTTCATTCATGATTTCACAGAAGTTTACCTAGATGATTTCATAATTTTTTCTTTATTCAAAAAATATTTATCTAAGATATGATTAATATTAGATATCTATTAAACACTAAGATTTGTATTGAATAGAGATAAATTTATATTTTTCACACAATTTGTAATACTACTTGAACAAATTATCTATAGTTTAAAAATTATTGTGGATCAATCAAATATTAAAATCATAGAGGGAATTAAACCTCCAACCATATTGACATAAACATGATCATTTCTATGTCATGCTAGCTATATCACATGTTCATTCATGGTTATGAAACTATTTTAGAACCTATATAATAGTTATTGGGAAAATAAAGTAAAAAAAAATGGGCTCTTGAATGATATAGATCTTTTACATATTTGAATTAGAATATAGTCAATTAGTCACAACACTAATTATGGTTTTCCTAGACTAGAACAAACCATTCAACATTCATATTAATGCATCGAGAACAAAACTCTCAAGTTTTTTGTAGATGAGAAAAACTATTCCAAACCAAAGAGAGAATATCTGGTGATGGTTTTTTCACTTCATAAGTTTAGATTTTAGTTGTTGGCTATTCCATTTGAGTTTTTCACTAATAACCAAGCATTACAATAGTTGGTTAATAAACCAAATTTTTGGAGGAATAATTTATAGGTGGATAATAATATTTTAATAAATTCAAGTTTAAAATCAATGTTAAATTAGATAAGGAAAATTTTGGACCAAACCAACTTATCCACATTCAAACAGGGGAGAAACCTGAAGAGTTGAAAGAGGAATCTCCAAACCCACACCTATTCAAAGTGACTGAAATCTCAAAACAATTTTGGGATATCGTAACATTTATCGAGATGGAACATTTCCTAAACATTATGTATAATGTAACAATAAATAGTTAGTCACATGATGTTTACCTTTTATTATTATTAATGGGTTTCTATATAAACTTGGAAATGATGATATTTTGAACAGAGTGGCCCTAGAACATGAGAGATCAAAGGTAGTAGAAGAATTGCATCAAAGAATAGTGAGAGAATTTTTTTTATGTGAATTAAATATGAGAAAAATATTTCAAACTAGGCTTTGGTGACCAACATTATTTCAAGATACACACAAGGTTATGAAACACTGTGATGTTTGTCAACATATGGGAAAACCTAAATAGAGGGATGAGATGCCTTTGAACCCATTTGTTTTTATCCAACCATTTGAGAAATTGGAAATTGCTTTTTTAGGACATATTAATATTACACATAAGATATATAATGGTGTATGTATGTATGTATGTATGTATGTATGTATGTATGTATGTATGTATGTATGTATATATATATATATATATATATATATATATATATATATATATATATATATATATATATATATATATATATTATAACTATGATAGACTATTTCACTAAATGGGTTAATGAAGCTATGACTTGAAGTCATAGTATAAAGGACACTATAATTTTTTTATGAAAATATTATAACAAGATTTGGGTGACCACATAATTTGATAAGTGGAATGGATACACATTTTATAAACAATAATATAAAAAAATTAATGAAAGAGTTTATGATTTTGCATCATAAGAGTATATCATATCATTCTCAAGTAAATGGTTAGGCAAAAACATCTAATAAGGTTTTTCAGAAGATGTTTGATAAGATTTGTAATATTTAGAGGGATGATCGAGAATATCACATATCAGTGATATTTTGGTCTTATAGAAAAAAAATACTTTGAATGGATATACCCCATTATAACTTGTGTATGTAATGGGAGTTGTGAATCCAATTTATTATATAGTACCCAACTTGTAAATTTTAACAATAATGTGGTTAGGTGACAAATAATATATAAAAAAATGGTTGTTAGAACTAACCCACATGGCATAAATAGGGAAATTATAAATGTATAATTAGGAGGTTCTTAATCAAATACAAAAGGTGTGGCACAATTATAATTTTTAATCCAAAGAGTTCTAACTTTAAAAAATGTTCTTGTTATATGGTACACCCAAGCAAGTTTTGCACAAGATGGAAAGAACCTTATATGATTCATAACTATTACAAGAAGGCACTATATTACTCTGAGATATCCAAGGAAATATTATTATAAGAAATATAAATGGTTGTAGACTAGATACCTACCACCAATGATCTCTAAGACAACATACAATCCATAAATAAGTGTTGTATCACACAAAGTAGATTAACATTTTAATTTTATGATTATTTTTATTTTTCAAGGTTGGTAGTAGTATAATATGTAATCAAGATATAATGTAACATCATTTCAATCATGGGATTTATCATGACACAATACAATGAGTTTTTGATACCATTATTTTAGGTGAAGCAAGATCAAGTTTATGAGAGGGAGTTATCCTTGATTTTAAAAATATATAAGTACATGAATGAGGTGAGAACAATAAAATCACAAGTAACAAAGGATGAATAAATCCCAATTCTATAATATAGTTAATGATAATACAAATAGAATAATATGACATTCTAAAAAAGGGTTAGATTTTATGAAAAATAGTTAATGTTAAAAATGGGAAAGTATTAGAAAATGAAATGACAATGCATCACATCCCTGAAGTCAAATAAATAAACAATGTATAAAACTACAAAAAAAACATGGGTTGAATCCAAACATGTATATGAATTTAAGACAAGCATGAAGGGGCATAAAATGTAGATAAGACAAAGTAGAATTAGGATTTTATTTGGTTTTATATAAAAGGTGGGATATCAAAAAATTCATATTTTGTAAACTAAAGTGAATGAGGAAATTTGTTATCAGTATTAAATAATAAATTTAGTATCTAGAAGAATAAGTGAGTAAAAGACAAGATGGACACACATCAGACCATTGTTCCTTTGATTAATTATCAGAAGGAAAAGATGGGCATTGGATTGTACTTACAAAAATATAGATGGAACAATGCTGAGCCATTCATTTTCAAGAAATAGAGATTGGTTTTATAAACTACATAGAATGGTGCCTAAATAGGGATTACATACACTTCCTGATAGATTTTGAGGGTCATATTAAAATCATTTTTTTATTAACTATCTTAGGCCAATACAAGGAATTGATGATGAACCTCTTGAGTAGATATAATAAAGGAGATATTTATTTGTTGAAAGAGGTGACAATCTACATAAATGCTAATACTATTATGCAAGCCACTATATTTATGGTAAGGGGAAAGTCATTGCAGGTCTATAAGATAAATAACTTTCCCATCTAAATAGATATTAGGGAATGACATACTATAACAACTAGAGGAGTTTATATTAAACAAGTTATTAATGTACCATTTAAATTTCTCACAGAACGCATTATGTGATGATATTTGCAAACCACAAAAGGTGATAAGTAGGATATGAAGGGTGTAATTGATATTCTACACTATATGGTGAGACTGGAGAGAAAATTAAATTATCCTAACTTCCTCACAACAAAGCTCATAAATGTTAGAATCGTTGTGTTTTAATTTCCCATATTTATTTATTATGTGATTTTTCCCCTCACTTGGAGTTTTCCTACTTTCATGGAGAAGCTTGCTTAGGTGTACATGTTGATCAGATGACTATGAAGTAACTCCCTTTATTGGATATTTTGGGTATGGGATTTACTCATATATACTTGGATGTATTGACAACCTTTTGTAGAAGAATTATTATTTTATTGACAACATTTTATGGAGGAGTTAATATTTTATTTCGAGGGTCTATTGACCACTTTTTGTGTAGGAGTTACTATTCTATTTTGAGGGTCCAATGACCATATTTTGAGGAGGAATTACTTAGTCCTATCCTATTTTTAATTCTCACATTTATGATATTTTTTAGTCAAAGTTTGGATTTTGGCTCCTATCTTATCATGTGAAATATTCGTTGATTATTGTTCCATTTTTCTTTTATCTACTTTGTGGTATGGACCTACTTGGTTCATGTAGTCACTTTAGTTATGCAATCGAGTATCTAAAACATGGACTCAACCTCGATATGATATCAAATACACCTTAGTAATCATGTGTCTAGTTTTATGTTGTAATCTTTATTTTGAAATCATGAGATTATTTGCATATATTATGAGGCAATTTTTAGAGGGTTTGAAAAATAATTTGTATGTAGGGGTCTTGTTTTCTTATAAATCAAGGGTATTACTATTTTTGGAGGTTTATTTTTTTTTTGGTTTGATTTTTATATTTTATTAATTCTCTCTTATGCAATAAATCTCATTTAGTCCTAATCTTTTAGTCTCCAATGGGGTTTGAATCTTGGATTTGACATGACTAGTAGTAGGCACAAACCTTACAATTAGATACCTATGATAAAATCACCACCCACATCTTTCACTACTACCACCATCCATCTATGATCTCCAATGATTATTTCATTGAACTAGTATACCATAGTCTCCATTCCACTCATGCATGCTAGTCTAGACATCTAATTTAGCTGGAGTATACTGAATGAAAAGAGTCATGCTTTGAATTTTAAAGGAAACACAAGTCTAACTTTTATATAAAGAATAAAGATACCATGAACTAGTTGGATCTCCAATTTCTAACTCCTCCATGTCACCAAAAAAACATACTCAAGATGGTTTGACTTCCATAGATGTCACCCATCTCAACTTGCACACTTTTTGGCCTCAAAATGATTCGGTTAAGTCAAACAAACTTGTCTTTGATATCCTATGACCTTGGACAATTTGAAACTACTCCATTAAACCCCTTTTGTTCATCATCCAAACTAGTTATCTCTTTTGGTACCAATATCATGATACTTTGTGTGCATAATGGTTTCTAAAACCACTAAGGAGGAATTAATTGCATTTCTTTTTTTTAGTGGGAAACTCTTTTTTTATCTTTTCAAATTAAAAAGTTTGTTTTGATTTGTTAAAATATCAACTCATTTTATTGATTATATAATCACCTTTTTTGGAAGATGGATTTGAAAAAGAGGAAGGGGGTTAATATAAGATGAACAATCATATTTTGTTTTGAGTATTTCCTTATAAAAACATTATAATATTTTAGAGGTAGGGGTCATTATCTTTTGTTGGAGTTATTCTCTTTTTTAAAAACAAAAACGACTAGAGGCTAAGGTCTAGTTTAGTAGGTGGACACACCCCCTCATATTCCAACAAACATTTATATTTTTCTCTCTTGATCACATTGTGTACTTATCTTGGAATCATTTTTGGTTGATCTTGACATCTTCATTTTGTCTTTCATTGGTATTGGTTTCTCAAGACATATTATCAGTTGTGCTTGACATATTTTAAGGGTGAATTATTCAAAACATTCATTGGGGGGAGGGTTAACCATTTCATAGTTTAGGGGGGGTGTACTATGTTTTGAGTCACTCTTTATTTCTATTTGCACTTTCATTTCTACACAACAACTTTAACTACAACCACTACACTTTATTTATGCATAATGGATATAAGTTTAATTAATGAACTAACTCCATTTAACTATTATGAATGGAAAAAATAAATAAAAATCATATCAAAGATCAAGGGTTTATATTATATTATAATGGGTAATGAAACTAAACCTAGTATAGAAGTAGAAAAAGTTAAGTGGTACAACCATTGTGATGAAGCTTGTGGGTTCCTGAGTCTTTCTATGTCTCATGATCTTATCTTTAACTTAGAACTTGATAAATATCCTAATAGAGTGTGGACTATATTGAAAAATATTTTTTGGGAAGATAGATGTGATGAGAGGTCATGAACTTGAAAGTGGGATTATCAATCTAAGTCCTAACAACTTTGACACCCTTCAAGATTTCTTCACTAATTTCAAGTCTTTGAGATTGTAGTTAAAAGAATGTGGAATATAAAATAAATATAACCAAATTATTATTTATATACTCTCCAAGCTAGGTCCTGATTACTCAGTATTTTCTTTACTTTCCATGCCCCTAAAAGTGTTTTAGGCACTATATGGAAAATTCCATCTTTAGATTCATTTATTGTAAACTTGACTTGGAAGTAAGACAAGTTAATAGATATGGGCACATTAAATTCCTCAAAACATCAAGCCCTAATTATTGGGAATGGGAAACATAAGACTTCAAATAAATATAAGAATAAAAATAACAAGGATCAATAGAAGAAGAAAAAATCAACCTCTACTAAAATAATCATTGAAACCTTCTCTTCTAATGTCAAACCTATGAAAGATAAGGTTAAGTGTGCCTATTACAAGAAAAATGGTCATAATTAACACAAGTGCATGTAGAAAAAAAATGATCACCTAACTCATCTTCTATAAAATAACAACATAGATGTTCCTAAATATATCAATCAGAATTCATCAACTCAAGATTCTTGTAAGGTAAAAGGCAAAGGTAAAGAAAAATAAAAGGGCAAGGATCTTATATAAACTTCACCTTTAACCTCTTCATGGGTTGTTAAATCAGGTGATTCCAACCACATGGGATCTTCAAAAGTTAAGTTTTCTTCCTTAATTACTTTTATCATGTCTTATATCACTTTGGGTAATGATACTTCAATAGAAGTTACATGGAGAGGATCTGTTGAAATTGATGGAGGAACATTCAATAATGTTCATAGTTCTCCATCACTTTCAAATAATCTCCTCTCAGTGTACCAAAACACTTATATCAGTGTTGACCAAATTGTGTCCCTTCAAGCCAAAATTGGGTACCCATATTTTAAAAACCTAGCTACCTAAGTCTATACCTTTGGCTTAACTAGCATGTAGAATTTCTTCAAAAGAAGTGTTATTTGATAAACCCCACAATAAATGTACAAGTATAATTATTTTTGGAAGTTTAGTTTTGGTCTTTTTCTAGGCCTTTGCATAGTAATCATTTGGGTCTTTTATTTTTGACTAAGTGTTATTTCTTTCAGACTTTTCATTTGGCCAAGTGCCAAATTCTTTTGGACTTTTAATTCAGCCAAGTGCCAAAGTCTTTCAGACAATTTATCTAAGATATATTTCTCAAAGATGAGGACTAATTTCTTTAGGAAATTTGTCTGAAACAATTTCCCTAAAATATATATTTTCAAGCCAAAAGGGTCATTTGCAACTTTTTTGAAAGGCGCCTCCATCTTTTTGAAAAGGTCATTTTCAACTTTTTTAAGGGCACTTGAAACTTTTCTGAAGAGAACTTCAATATTTTTGAAGGGGTCTTTTTCAAATTGCTGAAGGGTCATTTGCAAGAAGCCAAAGGGGTCTTTTTAGAAAAGTTGATGGTACTTTTTGATTTCTCCAAAGGGTATGTTTCCTTTCAGAAAAGGTATTTTTAAATTACCGAAGGGTCATTACAGAGTTTTGAAGGTCCACTTCAAGAAATGCAAAGGAACATTTAAAAGTACCAAATGGTCCATTTTTAAAAGTTGAAAAGAGGCTAAAGCCTAATTCTTTTAGACATTTGGTCTGATACAAAGGAAACAAAAGGCCCAAAAGAGTGTTCAAGAAAATTATCTGCAAGAATTACTAAGAAAAATCCCAAATGAATTATTTCAAGAAGAGTGTCAAGACAAAAATTATGAAGGAGAAAAGTGTCTGAGGAATGAATTCTTTTGGAAAGATTATCTGAGGGAAACAAGAAGACATGAAGTCTGAGGGAAACAAAAGTTTGAAGAAAATACTTGAAGGATGATGTCCCATAAAATGTCAACTTTAAACTATAGAAAATATCCATTGATGTCAAAAAAACTTGGAAAGAACTTGAGAACAAATATAGAGGTAACAAATGGCAAGATCCCAAGCATCTATTGTACACAAAACAAGTAAAAAGTAGACAACTTGACGGTTTGAGTTATTTCTGGTAGTTGACCCAAATCAAGGAGCTTCCATGAAATCAAAAAACATAGGTGTCCAAAGGATAGTTAACAGTTAGAAGGAGCATTTTATAACTATCACCATGAGTTTCATTTCCTTCAAATAGTGCTATGTGTTGACTCTCTTATTTTTAGTTTCAAATGTTCATGGATGGTCTTTGATGGAGGCAATTGCCTGTGCCAATTTTGAAGGTTTTATGCCACTTTTCACCATTCTTATGACTTGGTTTGGACAAGTAGACCTCTATGACATGGCATATCTTACCCCACACCTCTTTCACATGTAAATGTAACTAATTCTCACATGTGGACACATGTCCAAGTGACTCTTGAGCTTCCTTGGCTTGACCTCTCTCTCAAAGTTATAAATATGCATTATCTTGGCTCATTTGAGTAGCCTCCATTGGTTATTGGGAAAACTCTAGCTATATTTGTACTCAAATAAATATTTAAGAAGTATACAAGTGTTTTTTCCATTCATATGCTATAATATTTAGTAATGACTTGAATCTTGTTGGTCTAGTCTAGTGAAAGATTGTCTTTTCTAGCTTGTACTCTTGATGGTCCACCATTTACAGAAAGGAGATTGTTGTAGGTCATTGCTAGTATTTTTTTCTAAGATTATAGATATCATAGAAGTTGTCCATGATTGTATCCCTCTTTATAATCCTTCATTCCCTTCCTAATAATCATATACCTTCTCGAATCTAGCATATGAAACATTGTTGTAACAATGAATCCTATATTATGAATCTTGTGTGAGAATCACCTTGTTGGTATTCAAGTAGTAGTTCCAATCAATTTAGAGGACATTAGACATTGGTAAATCACCATTTGGTTTCTTATTTTTTTCCCTTAACCCTTTTCATACATAATTGATAGGTTAGAGAGAGATTTAAAGGTGCATCAAAGGGAGCTAGCTCTTATCTAGATATTCATCTCACAAGTTTTCTCACCCATAACAAGTGAGTTGTCCCAATTTTTCCACTTGGATTAGAGGCCTATAAAACCTCTTCTCATAGGTTTCATCCAAGTGTCAACAATCAGTAAGGCCATGATGTCAGATTTTTCACTAATTTCAATCACAATCAAAGAGTTACATAATGATTCTATAGTGGCATTGGGTAGGGAAAATCAATGAGGTAGTTTATATACTTTCTCACATTTTTCACCTGATTCTTGTCTACCTACATTATAGATTCATTTTTATAAAGTTAACAAACTTTAGCATGAGCATTTTGGCCACCTAAAATACCACTACCTAGAATAACTCAACAATAATGATATGGTCATAGGCTTACCTCATGTCCATTTATCTAAGGGTCTTTATGAGTTTTGTACCCTTGGGAAGCATCTTGAAGTTAAGTTTGACAAAGGCAAAACTTGGAGGGATTTATAGGAATTGGACTTAGTACAAAGTGATGTATTTAGGAATTTTCCGAATCTATCTTTCACAAGGGCTAATTATGTCCATACATTCATTGATGATTTCTTGAGATACACATGGGTTTTCTTCCTTATATATAAATATAAAAAATTTAATGAGTTTCAATACTTTAAAGCTCTTGTAGATAAATAATCTAAGAAATGCATCAAGATTCTTTAAACAAATAATGGGGGTGAGTATGTCAATAATAGGTTTGAGTAGTTTTACATAGCAAAGGGGATTGATTTGTATTAGATATTTCCTTATAATCTTCAGCATAATGGAGTTGAATAATTCAAGAATTGGTCCTTGAAAGAGATGGTTGACTATAGGATTCATTCTAAGTCACTTGCACCATAATATTGGGTTGGAGCAATCAATTATGATTGTTACATTCAGAATAGGGTTCCCCACAAATATTTAAAAGGCATAACTCCCTTTTAATCTTGGTACAGTAGGAAACCCATAGTTGAGAATTTTAGAGTCATTAGATATCCAATTATGCCATGCATAATAAAGAAGAAACACAAGGATATGGAACCTTAGAGTAAGACTTTCATATTCATAGGTTATCTAGATGGTGTCAAGGGGTAACACCTTCTACCTATGACCACACATGAGATATTTAAAGAGAGGAGTGTACAATTTTAGGATATTATATTAGAATCAACACTTGAAACTTTTCCCACTTTATTGGACTCACTTGGATTCAATTTAGATGATTCAGATTAGCCTAGGCACATTCCATAGGTTAAGCATACTTCTTCCAATTTTGATAGTGAGATTAGTGATGGTGATTCATATTCATCCACATTTGGCCATGGTTTATAAGATTATGATTCTATATATAAATCATCCACTTTTGGTACTCTTTGGTCTAGGCAAACACTAAAAATCACATGTACATGGGTTGGGGATCCTTCATATGATAGGTAGACATGTTCATAGTTTCAAAGTGAGCCACATGATTTTTATGTCTGTACCTTAGATTTGTATAATTTTCAAAAGGCATTAGGTATTCTTGAGTGGGATTCTATCATGTATGAATAGTCCAACTCCTTAATCAAGAGTCATACTTGGGACTTGACACTTCTTCTTAAGGGAAGATAGATAGTTTGATGCAGATGGATATATCACACTGGGTATGTGATAGATGGGTGTATTAAAAAGTTCAAGGTACATTTACTTGCCAAATATTTCTCACATTTTTTTAGCATCGACTACATATAAACCTTTTCACTAGTCACAAAGATCAAATCTATAAGACTCACACTTTCTATGTCACATCCAATCATTGGGATGTTCATCAAATGGATGTGAAGAGTGCCTTTATTCATAATGAGCTTGAGGAGGAAATTTACATGGAACAACCTCCAAGTGTTGTTGAGGATTCTTACTTTGTATGTAGTCCCCAAAAATCCATCTATGGCCTCAAACATGCCCCTTAGGCTTGGTATGCCAAGATGGATTATTTTATTCTTTCAAAAGTATTTACTAGATGCTAATCAAATCTAAATTCCTATCTCTTATGGAAAGATGATTTTCTCTTGATTATGGTTCTTTATGTTGATGATATTTTGATCACTAGTAGTTCATCTTCATCCATTTTAGTGGTGAAAATGGATCTTTAGGACAAATTTTCCACAAAAGGCTTGAGATTTTTACATTACTTCATTAGGATTAAGATTTCACATATCAACTTAGGGATTACTCTTATACATCCCAAGTATGATCTCAATCTACTTACTCAGTTTCACATGGTTGATTGTAATCCAAATCTAACTCCCTTTATATCTAGAGTCAATCTTGAGGTAGATTTCACTTCACTTTTGATCAATGATACCTTTTATTGACAATTTTTTTGATAGCCTTATCTAATTGACACATACTAGACCTGACATATCATATATAGTAGGCCTAGTCTCTATATTCATGAAATAACCCCATGAGTTGAACTACTAATTAGCTAAAATTATCTTGCATTACATTTAGTGCACACATAGATTTAGGATTCACTATAGGGTTGTTATAGACATTGACTTGATTAGGTATACTATTTTAGATTGGGATGGTGATATTTAAAATCATAAGTCCACTTTAGGTTATGATTTCTCTATTTGTGTAGGTCATATTAGTTAGTGAAGTAAGAATAATAATGTTATTTATTTATCATATACTGAGGTAGAGTGCAAGGGGTGTTTAATTCTTCCACTAAGGCCATTTGGACACAAGGGATTCTCATAGAGTTCAATAGCTAGTTTAGATGACCTACCATCATCTACTTTGACAATCAGAGTACCATTCAAATTTGTAAGAATCTATTCCAACATTAGTGGACTAAACACATAGAGATTCACCTTCATTTCATCAAATATCTCATTTATAGGGACATAATTGATTTGAGATATTTCCAGATGATAGATCATATAGTGCACATCTTCACCAAACCTTTTATAGAGACAAAGTATCTTCACTTATGGGATATTTTTGAGGTGTGGGATACTACATCATCAATTTTTGGGAAGGGATTCTATCCTTTTTTTATGTCTCTCCTTTTTTTTTTGAGGGGGGAGGGGTGGATTTCCTTCAGGTTTCTCCTTTTATCTACTTTATGAAAGATTGATTTGTACATGGATACCCCATCAGTCCTAGTTTTTAATACCCCTTCTTTTACACTTCCCACCTAAGGTGTGCTTATTTGGGGGTTAGAGTAAAGGTTTATTATGGGATTTTTTATTTCACTTGGAGTTTTCTTACTTTCATGGATAAGTTTAATTAGGTGTATAAGTTGGCCATATGACTAGGAAGTAAATTTCTTGATCAATTATATTGGGTATGGGAGTACTCATTTATTCTAGGCTTTGTTAACCACCTTTTGCGGAGGAGTTACTATTCTATTTTAAGGGTCTATTGACAACCTTTTGTGGGGAGTTACTATTATATTTTGAGGGGCTATTGACAAATTTTTGAGGAGTTACTCAAAACTATCCCATTTGTACTTCTCACATTTTTTTTGTTAATGGAAGTTTGGATTTTGGATCTTATCTTGTCTTGTGAAATAATATTGCATTATTTTTTCATTTTGATTTTAGATACTTTTTGGTATGTATATACTTAGTTTGTGTAATCATCATAGTATGCATATGATGTATCTATAAATTGGACTCAATATCAATAAGAAAGAACACAAAAGAGTTTTTGGTTAGCATAACTCAATCATTATAGTAACAATTTATGGTAATTTTTATCTATCTTACATATTGGACATCCCTATGAAGCATTAATTTCTCTAGATGTGTATTATTTTTCAGCTAATCCCTTCCCTAATTTCATATCACCTCAGTATCGATAACACCATATCCAAGTGGGAAATTTTACATGATGATGGCTGCAAATTCATAACATTATAACAACATATCCACACGTGCTCAAGGATTTCATGAAATATATTTTTCATATTGCAACAATTTTCAAGATTCATAATGGAGTACATATATTAATCCATGAGTTAAACAAATTGTCAATGTTTCCTTTCTCTTATTTATTGACATCCATATGACATATATAGAAGCTATTTAGAAAATGAATTTGGTTTCCCAGAGCATCTAATCGATATGTGCCATACCACCAGGAGGTGAATAACCACAAAGTCAACCACATGTTAAATTCAATCTCAACTTCATATATAAGTACAAAGACAAATTTTGGTTGAATCACAAGATAAGCTACAACCATTAACCTCCTCATCACAAGGATATCCAAAAAAGTGTAAAGCATTAGGTCTATAACCATAATAACTTATAAAAATGGTTTTTATATCAACATCCTAGCTCTTTCATAACTAGGGACAATATTCATCCCATTAGGAGTCACATCTAAAGAGGTTTATAAGGTTATGCTTGAAGATATCAGAGATGATACCTATGATGAAGAAGAGGAGAAAGATTGTTTATTTTAAAAATTTGTTCAAACATGATAAGTTTGAAATGACATCCCATTTGTCATGTTAATTAAAATTCCTTCAATTATATAATATATTTTATTGGATACAATAACTCAAAAGGGTGAGGAAAATTATAGAGTTAAAGCTCTAGTTCAAGAAGAGGCATCAATTTTAGTGTCACTAGCTCAAGCATCCATAACTACATAAGAGATGAGCACAATAGGATAAATGGAATAAGTGGCTTAGAGTAAATATAAATGATTTTGGAATCCTCTTATTTTAGAGAACATTGGATAATAATATTATCCCTTTAGGTAACTATAGAAAAAGCTCTCACACCAATAGCTATGCAACCACCCCTATCCTTGTGGAGAGAATGGATAAATTTGAAATTCCAAAAGTTATAGCCAAATAAGAAAAATAATAAGTGATGTGAAGAGAAACCCATGCTATGAAATGATAGAATAAAATATTGGTGCCTCCATGTTCACAAAAAAAAATATCATTATCTCTAAAACTTACAACCCTACCTTCACTCTATTTTCCCACCCAAGTAGCTCCTTCTAGAAAAAAAACTAATAAATATATGGATAGAGGTGAACAATAAGAATAATCACATGTAGACCAATCTTATAAATAGGAACAACCTAATTAACCACACCTATACACTAAAAAATAATATTATCCAATGCAAAACACTCCCAAGGTAAAGATGGAGGAAAAAAAAGTAACTGAAGAGAAGGGACAAAAAGATAAGGATACCTCACTCGAGTAGAAAAGGTAGGATGAGGAAAAATATATGAAAAAAATGGATCAAAAAATAAGTTTATGATAGAAAAAGTAGTGAAAAAAGTTAAAAATAAACACCACGAAGACCTAAGAAAGTAGGAAGAACAAAAAAAGAAGGATAAAAAGGAGTAAATATCAAAAAATATAGATGATAAAGCTATGAATGAAAAGGATAAATAATTAGGATTGGAAAGAAGCTATAAAAAAATAGGAATTTATTTGGATGCCAAAATAAAACAAGGTCATGCCAATAAACTCCAAGTCAAGAGTAATAATAGCAAGGAGTGGGAGTAATGTAATTTAGAATAGTTGAATCATAAACACAACCATTGGGAAATTCTATGGGTTAGGTTTCAATTCAAGGATAAGCATATTATGAATTCTTACAAGGTTAGGATTATTTTCATAAATCTTAGGGAATGGATGTGTAAGATCTAGTGGTGTGATGTAAAACTTTCACCATTCTAATCACACACATTAGATAACCACCAATAGCATCTCTATTTTCCATGACTCAACTTAACTTACCTACACCAACTTAGCAAGAGGTTTTATATATTTCCCAACTACCTTTCATAAATTAAATATAAGTTGTTGAATTCCAAACTTTCATTGCATATAAGGTAGCCAATATTGAATATGAGAACACCTAGTTGTACAAGGAAAATGTTGATCTGCATGAAATTTTTACAAAATGATTTGAGTTAATTTATGATAATTTTTTTACCTTGATATGGTATCTTATTAATTATCATTTAATGTCAAATAAAAGTAACTCATTACTCTTATCACTAGATTAACATAGGATTGGGTGGAAACACAATGAGTATATAGAGTTAAAATTCAAATGCATAAACTCTTTAGTGAATCTAAGGTGATATTAAAATTATTGGAATAATACAAGAATGTCCTAGACATATTTTCATTTCAAATGACATTTTAATATAATATACTTGATTGTAAAAACTATCTCAAGGATGCATGTAAATACATAATGCCTTATTTAGCTCAAACTGACAAGTCAAAGGTGATCATGGAAAGATAAGCATTAACAATCAAGATGGAAAATGCTTTATATGAATCACTAGCATAGAGAGACAATTTCATGATTATAATTTAAACTTGGGAGTTGGATAAGTCACATGAAACATTTTTGTGAGTGTAAATACAACATTATGTGGACTAAATCAAATAAATCATGTAGGAACAAAAAAACTTGTGACACACTAGATAATCATTATAACCATAGGTGATGATTTTTATAGCTCAAATTTGTATCTTTGAGAGCATGATTCAATCCTTATAAACTTGATATATGTAATTGGATCGATCGTAGGTTGTGGGTGACCTTTAAATGGATCAAAACTCTAGGTTAAAGGGCTAACTCCCCTTAATGTATTAGTTAGGTCCACTAATACTACTACTTACTTTATCAACAAAGGAAAGGGATAGAAAATACATAAAAGAAACTTATATAAGAAGGTGGTACATAAAAAAACACCCTCCACTTGAATATCATGTATTTAAGGACCTAAATTAGGATTGAATCTGATCACACTTCTCAAAATGAGGACTTTCAAGCATGAATGCTTCAACATGAAGGTCTTTTAGAATGCATTGAATGAGAGGGTTAGTCAATAGGTCTAAATAAGGCACTAATGACTGAAAATCCAATTTCAATAAATGAAAAACCATATCAAACTCACCATGTGACTTTTAAGAAGATAATACATTTATAAATAGGTAGGAAAGGACAAATGAGAGAGAATACAATGACTAATACTAAAATTCATCAACCATCACACTAGTACACTAGTTGTAATCATGTGAGGAGGTAATAATCAAATTCATTCATTTTTCCAAGGAATAGTAGAAGTGTTCATTTGAGTAGGTATTTGACATACTTAGCAAAAGGATCCATATAAAGCCCATCAAGGTTAAATTTATAGAGAAATGTGAGTAGAAGAGAGAGAGAGAGGGGCATAGGAGGGAGAGATGAAAAGTATCTTAGAAATATTTAAAATCAATAAGAGGTTGAATAATGGTTTCATTATGTTACAAAATACATATGTTTCTTTCTTGAAGATGTTTTCCTCTTCCAAGTGGTGTGGGAGTTTCAAACTTTACCTGACACCTTGATCTTACTCTTCAAAACTACTCTCTTCTTGTCATATGAGGTGACAAGTGGCATATTTGATCATCAAGTCATGTTGAGTTAAATTCTTACTCTAATATTAATACGTTTCACCTATTTAGTAAACTCATAAAATTTAAATTATAATGATGATTACACCTCTTAAGTGTCCTGAAGCCCACTTGGTTTTACTATGCTCTCCTTGCTTGTAAGTGTTAATTATTGATTTAAACTTTAAAAATTAAATATATCTCTATGGATACATCTCTTAGTAATATTATACTTTAATCAATCCATTTTAATTCATTAAAACTCACCAATACCTCATTTTGTACCTTAAGCTTGAATTTTTTCCTAATTCTTTATATCCCTAAAAACATGAAAATCTCCTTGTATATGATAGTGTATGAATGGTATTGGAAAAATAAGTGTATATTTGAGTACCTAGTACATCTTTATAGATCCATGCCAAATTTATTGACCCAACTCTAAGTGGAAGTGTACTTTTTCACCATATCTCTCTCCAATTTAGCCTCAATTAGGCCTCTAGGTTTAGAAAATGAGTTTTAGTTCAAAATGACTACTACACATGTGAAACCACAAATAAATTTTTTATTCACTTTCCCAAAACTATGACCATGTTCCATGACAAATTTGGGCTTTTTATACCTTATGTAGATATGAGAACCATGAAATGGTCCAAGAAACTAGTCTTTGTCAAGCCCTTTTCACACTACCTTCAAGAACTAGACATGTACGAACATTTATAGGTGGAATTTATGGATTTTTGTATTTATGAGGTATAATACACATTAATACATCCTTATTAATGGTTTTCATTCATTTATATTCTCAATAGCATTGTTTTGAGCTTAAATCCTTACAAAAACATGGCATTTAATGAGTCCATACAGTTGAAGGTACAAAAAAAATTCAAGGTGATATTATTTCTAGAGTTTTAAATTAGGCTCAAGTGTTTGAAATGTTCATCCATCTCATCTCAAGTGATTAATAACCCAATCTCTCTCAATTTTGGCCTTCTTGGCAGCATGTGAGTCTCGTAGAGTCTTATCAATGGTTCATAAAGATGAGGCCTTATTGGGATGAAATAATTCCAAAAATTTCAAATATCAAGACCATTATAACATCCCCTAATTATATTTTTTACCATACAAAATTTATACATACAAATGAGTCTAAGAAAGACCATTTCGAGTTAGGCAAACACTGCTTAGTGAGGTGGAGAGATAATTCAAGCATATTGGTGCTATTTTGATGTTTGGTTTAATCTACCAATGAATTATTTAGATCTATAACATACATCATGATCCATTTCAATATTAATATCCACCATTTTATTCATTAAACCCTCTACAACCTCTATTGGTTCATGCTTAGGTTTTATAGTCAAACATGTCAAAGCGACCCTATCAGGGTATTATAAGTCATTTCCTCTCATTGTTCTTGAGTTTGAAGCTTTTAGGGACTTGTATAGGTTATATTAACCTCATTAGGAATTTTCATACCTACAAAATCCTCATCTCATACTCTATGTATGCATAAATCATCAAATCTCTATGCGGAGGCCTAAAAATCTCTCTTAGGCTTGTTGGTCCTTATTGGGTCTAATTCTTTGTTAATCTTGAGAACGGATTACACTTAGGGATTTTCACTTTTTCCAATGATTCCAAATCACCATGTAAATCCTTATTTATATATCTAAGGCCTTATGAAACTTCCAAACTTTCAAGTTTTCATAAATGCATACACAAGCTTGTGTATGCCTATTTATGTTTTATGAGCTTAATTAAACTCTTTCTCACTATCCATCTCCAATTATCTTACATTTAATGGATTACTTAAAATATATCAATAATTATTAATAAGGAGACATTACCAATACTCTATCCAAATATCCTCCTCTCAATCTTGTAATCCATATACCTTAAGGCTTTCTTGTTGCTCATCTTGATCATTCTGCCTATAGGTTTGCATATGGTCTTTGACTATAAGCTTAGGATGAACTCTTTGTATAGCACTCTCTGATGTTACTCAAGATCATTGTTAAGTTTCAAGGTTTCCAACCAGATTTTTTAATCCCTCCAAACTCCAACATCAATGCATAACATAGAATCTTCTTTTTAATGCTTGAATATTAGTTTGTATTTCAAGTAGGCCTATATATAGCTTGCCTATATAGAGCCTTGGCTAAGTTTTAAGCCCCTCCAAGGGTATTTTTTCCTCCTATGTAGACCTCTATCAAAACTCCATAATTTACATCACATTCACCCTTCTTGTGGCCCTCAAACCTCAGTTTTAATGTAATGATTATTGCATTTCATGTGAAGAGGAGACCTACATGTCTGCAAACCTTTAGGTCTACCTTTTTATCATTTAGGCATCCTTTTACATGCATCTTGTACCATGTTTTTATTGATAAAAAACTTCCAATGTTACCTACCCTATTTCATGATTTTTTATCTTCTAAACAACACTGATAATGCCATGTTTATCACCTCCTTGATTCATCTCTATGTTTGGTAGAGTTATAACATAGCCCATTGAGAAGATGACAAGAATGGGATGAAGGCATACTTTGGTGGATTAGTGGTGAGATTTCCCACTCGAATAATCTCTTATATAGGTATTTGATGACCTTTTAGATCTTCTATATCCACAATCACATCACTAATTTCCTCTATATTTTCCATTAAAGACATGTTTTAGTGAGCAAGCTTGTGTATGCAAGTTGATCTCACTCATGGACAAAGCCTCAAGTTTAGGGATTCTTGTAATTAAGGATGTATGAAATTATAAATTCCATTTTTCATGAATTTTTCCATTAGGTCATGACCCTCACAACACACTAGTAATGGAATATTCAAATCTTTTATTCACCTTTGTGCTTGGAGCCATATACATGGTCCAAAAAAATAAGACCATTGCATGTTTGGAGAAGGTAGTGTTGGACTGATACATGAAACCATTAATAGACTTTTAATTTCATTTATGATAGTGTAGATATGGTTGTAAACCTTCATCCACACCTTTCAACTATTGAAAACCTTAAAATAGTATAGAAATTATGACATCCAACCTACAAAATATGCATAATGGATATTTTTGTCAATATAAGGTCACACGTGCCAAGTGGGGATTATAAAAACATGTGAAATCTATTTAAAAACCCTAAAAAACTTATTCAATTTATGTCATCATTCAATGATCCTCAAACTACCATTCCAAAGATAAAAGTGAGCTTGTGGGGTTTATGCAGGGTTTAAGACCACCCTACCTTCTTAATGATTTTTAATAAAGGTGGGAAAAATAATATGACAAATATGGATATTTATTTTAATGATATTATGACCCCATCCTATATTAAAAATATTAGGTCACAATTATCACTTGATTTTATGGAATGAGTACCTAAAAATTGCCTTTGTGAGCTTGATAAGGGAGCAATAGAAGAGAAAGAGTGTTTTTTGCATTATATAAAATTTTACCTAAGTTAAAATCATGTATTTGTCATAATGGAGATAAATATACAATATTTACATGAATTTACATCTACAACTCATTATTTTGGTTCATAAAAGTGGATATTAAGTCTTCTTTATGCATTGAAATTTACTTGTAACTACTTCTCAACATTTGAAACTAATTTGTCATAAAATACTTGCCAAATTCATGTTATATAATTATTCATAAGTCATATTAATGAATATTTATATTTATTTTTCACCATTTTTGGCTCTTAAAGTGACTTTTCAACCATTTTTTACACATGATAATAGCTTGTAGAAGAGGTTTGAAAATGACTTGTTGACCATTCTACACATGCTAATGACTTATAGAAAAGGTTAAAAGTGATTTATTGACCTTAATTACAAAATGATACCTATTTATTCATATGTATAGATTACAGGGAGCATTATATGACTTTTACACATGACATATGACTTGCCAAGACACTCTAAGCCCCTAACACCTCTTGAACCATATTGATGCATGACATAAAATGACCTAAAAAAGCATAGGATCATAATAAATATTACCTTAAAATTACCAAAATTAACTTAAAATATGTTAATAAGCATAAAAAATGGAATAATTTTGTGACCCTCTCCTATGGTAGCCAAAATTTGGCTAACATCTTTGGAGATCTCCTAAGGATGCTTGCTTGTTAAACACACTAGACTGGTTGCCTATTCCATCCATTGGGAAATAGAGTCATCTTCACTCAAACTCAAACCTGAAATAACCTATAATAATAAAATATATATAACTTAACCTTAAAACACACACAATACAATTACAACACACCAATCAAAGAAACTAAACAACACACACTTGTGCCAAGGCATTTAGGGAAAACAAAGCAAAGACTACTATGTACAACTAACTTACATACCTTCTTCCTCCAGGGTCAAATGGAAATATTATAAGATTAGTTACCTCATTAAATGATACATGTTTTTAAATGATCTAACCTTTGAGTATGGAATTTGATGGATCATGTTTCTTGCTTGCCAACATGATTGGCATGCTCTCAAGATCTCCATGACCAGAAATATGCTATGTCCATGAGCTGACTATGTGAGTCAAGGAAAAATTCAAACTAATCCCAATATAATATGCATTCCCATGTCCATGAGCTGACTATGTGAGTCAAGGACAAATTCAAACTAATCCCAATATAATATGCTCGGATTAAACAATACCACTCTTCTTTCATCAATATGTTGTTCGTTCTTAATTTCTTGAAAACCTTCATTTGGAGAGTTGTCATTTTGAAGGAGAATGCTAGCCATATCATCAAGAAAATCCTCAATATCACTTTCTTCTTGGATAGATGGATTATAGTTATCTTGATAATCTTTAATAATAATATACTCATCATATATTTCCACATCATTCACTTGAACCAATTTTTGATGGCTAATCAAACTTGTTGGCTTGGTGAGAGCTTCAAAATCTTCATTCACAATTTTTCCTTGTGGTGCTAGTTTACCTAGCTCTTCAATCTCATTGAACATGTCTAAGTATGATTTAAACATGTATTAAATAACTTATTTTACTTTATCATTAGGTTAAAAAATATATTCAACCATGATATTATCTTCAAGGGTTTTCTCATACATCTTTTGACCATGATTATTGATCAAGTCTGGCTCATTGGCATTCTCTTTATGGGTTATAGGTTCACCATCTATATTAGAACAAAAAAAAATTATAATTCTTCCCAAAAGTCAACCTCTTATTTAGTATTTGAAATAATATCAATTTAAATATTAACCTTACCATTTTATTGATATAAAACATGTTGAATAGGTGTTTCACATGCTTAAGTAGGCTCATGATAAGGTTACAATCTCTCTTCTTCAAGACTAGACTATTCTTCATCTTCCTCCATGAAGAATGGAAGTTAATTTTCCAATTGGAGATATATCACCTCATGCTTTTATTTATATATTATACCTAACTTGTCTTCTTCCTCATCAACCTAAAAATCATATAAATCAAGCTAGTCCACTTGATCATTCTTGACCTCAAGAGGGTTGTCCAACTATTATTTGAGAGGTAGAAGTTCATGTTCATCCTTAAAATCTGATTTGTGCTCTTGTTCACCAAGTGGAGTGACAATGATGATTTATTCTTCATGTTCACTAAAATCACTCTCTTTAGCACATTATTTAAATTCACCTACAATTGAAACATATTTCCTCTTCAAGACAACCACTTCATCCTTTTTCATTGACAAGTTCTCCTCAATTGAATTTCCATCTTCTTCCCTCAAGGAAATTGATTTTCATTCACATAAGGAGAGGGTGGGAGGGAAATAAGCCTTATTATATTTCTTGAAACTATCTAAATTATCCTTCCAACTTGGTATTTTGGGAGACTTAAGATAGATAGATGCTTCTTAGATAGTTACAATATGAATAATAGGTGAAGGACTTGATAGTATTATATGCTCTCTTGACTTCCAAAAATATTCCTCCCTCTTACTCTTGAGTTAAAATATGAATAAACTCCTTCCAAATTATAAGACCTTTTGGTGTATCTTTTTAAACTTTTTCTCTCTCTTGATTTTGGATGGGTATAAGAGAAGATTTGCTTTCTAGGATAGGCATGACAAAATCAAGATTCATGGTCCAAGAAGGTCTCCAAGGTGGAATGGTCTTGGACCCTTGAGTAAGGTTGGATGGAGTTGAAGTAGACATATGTCTCACTTGGGGAGTACAAGAATTATAACTTAGGGTTCTAGAACTAATAGACTAATTAAAAGACTCATTGATCTTGTATTGTAGCTCGAAGGAGATTTGGAGAAGAAGAAGGTTGACTTGGGATAGGAAGAGGTATATAGGATTGATTGAGTTGGGTTTTCTCATACTCCCATATCATTATCTTTTCTACCACTAAGTTCATCATCCTCTTAAACTCTAATTTCTCATTGATTGGATAACCCTCATTCTCAACACCTACCTAAAAGTTCCAAAAGCATTGCAAGGTCTCTTTAACTTCTTTAATGGGATAAGTAAGATAAGATACACCATTTTATAATTATTTATTACTCCTTATCATCCACTTTACAAGGTCTATTACACCTAATTTAAAGGTGATTAAGATTGAATAAGGAGCAACATAGGTTTGATAAGGTTGATAAGGGAGATAGGTGGGTTTTGGTGAACTTGACAAGAAACTATTTAAGGGCTACTTGAGGATAAACCATGAACACCATTAACTTTACAATACTAATATGAAGGTACACAAGAAACATGTTGATCATATGAATGGTTATTTTTGACCAAATTTGAATTTTAGGTCAAATTGGGGCATCCCTAGGAAAAAAATTGACTTTAAGGTGTTTTATGGGTCTAATAAATATTTCACAAGGTGTTTTATAGGTTAATTAATGTAATTTAATGATTACTAGCATTGATCCTTAGTCATTTTAGTCCCTTTGGTCATTTTAGATCATTTTGAGGTCAAAAAAGGTGTGTTTAATGACTTGTATGGATTCCTTGTGAATTTTGAAGACTCAAAATTTTTATTTCACGTGTTATGTGTCCTCACATGTCTTAATCAATAGTTGGTAATTAAAAGTGGCATGTTCTTCAAAATAAAGATCAATTTTGTTGGAAAAAGAGGTGAGTTTGGAACTTATACAGCCCATGGGGAAGTGTGCCACATGGGAGAAGATCATGGTATCTATATTAAGCTTTCCAAATCTTATTTCCACATTTTAAGTGCTCTGGAAGTGCCATTTTTGGTGCAAAACCATTTTTCTCCTATTTCATCCTTATTGGCAATCAAAAGTAGTCTTCTAAGTTGTACTTGGTGTAACCATTAGATGAGGTTTCAGATCTGAATTGGTGAGGTGAAATTAAACTCATATACATTCATTTAAATATAAATATTTTTAATAAAGGTTTCATGTGCTTCATGAACCATCCTCATGAAGTTGACTATGGTTTTTTGCTTGTTATTTCATGTACCCTATAGGTTTCACTTTGGCTAGGGAAATTTTGTATAATAAAGTTGGTAATATTGGTTCAAAATGATTTTTTATTCATAATTATCTTCTATCCATACTTTTATTCAAGTTTGAAATTTTTTGGATGAGTCAAGTAGCTCAAAGTTGTAAGAGGATACACCTTTTTGAGTTACAAATAGTTTTCACTATTCTCAAGAATTTCATGTTTTTTCATGGATTAATAGGGTTATGAGAGGATATTTAATTTTTTTTAAATTTGATATGTATTACCTTCACATTTAAAAACCCATCAGTAAAATTAACCTCCATGAGTATAGTAGTCATGTACAACATGTACAGTTAAGCAATCATTCATGTGTATCTAGAGGAGCTTCTTGAAATGATTTCATGCTAGAACAAGAATTTTAGTGGTTTTTTAAAGTTATTTGATGTGTGAGTAATTAATTTTAATGTTTTAAGATGGATACACAACCCATTGAAGGCTAATAGTAATGCATATTGTCTTTTTCCATTTGTTGCCTATACAGGAAAATGGTCGCCTATAGGTGACACTTTAGAAAACTAAGGAGTTTGTCTTAAAGAATATAAATAAGTGATGGAAACTTAATTGAGGTCATTACATGTGGTTTTAATAATATAATACCCGTGTAGAGGGATATTTTGGCAAATGTAATTTGTAAACTGCCTCTAAGGAGCAATGACAGTGTTCAGGCCTTTTGTCCCTAAATTGTAAAAATAGAGACCTAACCCATTTTTATCAAGACCATATAATATAGTAATAAAAGGTTTGGTGCATCCTAATGAATTTATCTTGTATCCTCTATCAAGGAAAATAATCCTACAAATTTTAAATGGAAGATGATCAATGGAAGGCATTAATTGAGAAGCCTAAAAAACCACATTTATTCACTAATTTTGGGTAGTAATTGAAGCATGGTTTGAGCCAAAAGAGCCCTCTCCACCTAGTATTAAAAAAATATACCATACCAACACATTTAAATGATCTCAAGTGGATAAAGGAACATTATTAACATGAAGATCATCATGAAGGTTAAGTGGTGATGATCTAGGATCTAACATGCACCTACAGGCCCTTATCATACCAAATGCTCACCTACAGCCAACCATAGGTGAAAATTTGAAAAGATGTTTTTTTAATTAGACATAAATCATGGTTTAATAATTTTTTATCATGAATAATAAAATTAATGGATAATATGTTGACTTTGGAATAGATAGACACTTATAGGTGCCCCCCTCATTTGAAAGTATGCACATGCAGCCAACTATGTTTGATTATGTTAGCAGTGAATTGGATGAAGGTCCAAAGTGATGGTCTAAAGACTTCTCAAGGTGAAATAATGAGTAAATATAAATTTTATATGGTCATGGAAATTTTAAAAATTGTTCTAAACATTCTTTCAAGGCCTAACACCTATAGTATGCACCTACAGTCAACTATGTTTGACCATGCCAAACAGTGAGCTAAGAAGTGAGGTATGAAGGTTGGAAAGGCATATACATGACCCTAAATGTTTAAAAACAAGAATTAAATTATTATAATATACCCTAAAATTATTTACAAACCTTGTATCAAGCTAAAAGAGGCATTTATACCTACATGTATCATCTCCAAGGAAAAACATAGTCAAGGAAGTGTATTAGTCCTGACTATGTAGAATGTATGGAAGGAAGCATGGAGTTTTGGAGTGTTGAGAAAGATAAAAATACATTATAATTACTATAATAGTCTCATTTCACCATAATAAAATTTAAATCAAGAAAATAAATGACCCTTCCAAGTGTAAAAACATAGTCCACACCAACATAACCCTACATAGTCTACCTACAATAGTCTTTTTGGTTTATGAAGAGATTGGAGGGTCAAATGACCTAATTTAAGACTAAAATTATGTTTAATAGGTCTAAAAAAAATTTATGAGACCCTAAAATATCCACCATAGTCTTAAAAATAGGGGAAGTGCCCTCTATTTTATCTTAGACAGAAGGCACTTCCCCTTAAATGCAAACTTCTTGTTTTAGGGAAGGAGAATGATCACGTGAGTTGGGGACTATTAGAACATTTAAGGAATGATTTAAAAGATATATAAAATCTATGTAGACATATGAAACTATTCATTAAGGGATGAATCTTAACAGGTTGTCCCTGATCATCAGGTTTGCAAGCAGGCCTAGTATGCAGAATTAAGGCCTAGAAGCCAAAATGAAAACCACTCTCATTTATAGTATGGAGTGATCATTATAACCTATATATGCATGTTTAATAGGTAATTATAGATGTTTTTGATCTATTTTTGGGAAATTAAAACCATCAAAAGTCATTATGAGCTCTAAGGTGCAGTCAAGCCTATTAGGCAAGGTTCAAGCCTAAGGCCAAATGAGGGGTCATTCACAATAATAGAATGAGATGAGTATTATCATAAATTATAACATGTATATTGGGACATAATATATATTTTAAAACTATATATATGCAAATAAAAATTTGAGGAAGCCATTTTTGGCTCAAAGACAACACTAGACCTGTAGGAAATGGAGGAAAAGGCTCAATAGGACAAGTTTAAACACTCATATCTATCTTGATGCTTTGCATGGGAGAAAAATAATTTTAGAGGAATTATAATAGGTATTTAAAAATATATTTTTTTAATTTTTCTACAACTCCAATTTCATAACTTTATGAACAAACCTTAAGAATGAAAACAGGCCTAAACCCCTCCTAAACCCTTACCAGTGACCAGTATGGATAAATGGAGTTGGATATCTGATGTAATGTAATATTTTGACTAGGATTATGATTTTATATTTTATATGACTTACTAAATATCCTCCACATGATTTTTAGTTGTATGGACTTGTACAAATAGGGTGCAAAACAAGGCATTTTTGACCATTTTGTGTGTTTTACAGGTTCTAGAAGGATTCTAAGGATGCAATAAATTTTGGGAGGAAGATATATAATTTTTATAACTCTATTTTTAAATTTAATTATTTTATAGGAATATTAATTATGAAATATATATATATATATATATATATATATATTCATCTTATCTAATCAAAACTAGCATATTATACAAGATAGTAAGAAGTGTGAAAACTCCAAGTGGAACTGATTTTAAGGTGTCATTGATTATTATAAGGCCATGGAGGGTATTCATAGGTGTCATCCACTCCATATATGGATTTTAATGAGAAATAAATCCTATTTTGAGTACAAGTGTGTAGGGTGCATGAAAGAGGATTTTTCTTGATAGTAGATTATTCTAGCTCATTTTGGGATGATTCTAGATGACCAGGCCTACAAATAATGCATGGAGAGGCATGTATGAAATCCATACATTCAATACCAATCATAAAAACTATCCCTAATCAGTTTTTGGACAATAAAATAGGTCCAAATCATGAAGGTAGTTTTCTGATCCAAAATGAGGAGTTTCATGCCACTTTTCATGAGGTTTATGACTTGGATTGACATTTGTACTTTTTAACATTTCATGGTTCATCAAATATCATATTCTCATGTATAATTAACTAATTTTCTCACATTTACAAGTTTACTTGTGACCCTTGTACTTCTTTCTTCTCCTCTCTCTATCAATTTCTATAAGAACTAACCATTTTGGTCATTGTAACTTATGCTCCACTTGAGTATTGTGAATCCGTGCTCATTTGCATACCATTTGATCAATAAGACTACTAATTTTTACCTCTTCATGAATATAATTAGCATGTTTTACTTGGATGATGGATCTTGCTTAGTAAATATTATGGATTTCTTAGCATGTTGTCTCATTCTTTCACCCTATTTATAGTTGGAAAGCTTCTTCTTATAGAGAATGTGAAGTGTTCTAGGAAATATAAAAGATTGAGTTAGTCTATTGACTAGTGCCATTCAAGTCCTCTTGTCTAATCCTCCTATCCTAGGCATTCATTTGTAACCTCATAATGTAATATTGATGTGAAAATATGCAGATTAGAGAAGTGTATGTTTGGTTTATCTTTTGTTCTCATGTGTAACATGCTGCTAGTTTAAAGTCATCATCTATTTTAGTGTATCACCTACTTTAGGTTAGTTTTCTTTTAGTTATCTCTCTCCCTTTTCTGACAAAAAATTTAGGTGTAGTTGTAATCCAAAGTGGTACATCAAGGGAACTAGCCCTATCTAGAGATTCACCTCATCCTTAGGCTACCCAAAAGCATAGAGGTGTTTCCATTGTACCAATTGGATGGGGGAATCCTTTTCATCTCCTCGAAGGGTGAAAATCCAAGTGAAAATAATTTTTGGCACACCTAGTGGGAGTCTTGGTCCAAGAAGTTGAAATATTTTTGGTGTTATCTTTTAAAAATCAGCCTTTAGAGGCATCTATCAAAGCAAAATGGCAACTTCAAAGATACATCAGCTGGTTAAGTATCCCATGTGTCCTTTTAAATATTTTTGGTAACATATTTCTATGTTATGTATTTTAATGAGGTTTCATGGCTAATTTTGGTGTTGAGATTTTCTTTACATAAGTTGGTGAGACATGTCAAGCTTGTACCATTCCATATCAACAAGATAAATTTCTCAATCAGCCCTATCATGAAGTGTATTATCCCATTCATGAATTATATCAGTCATACAATCAACCTTCTTGATATATTTTTCCTAGTAAACCTAGTCACTTCTCAAGTCAATCCATTTCCACCTTCAAAAAAAGACTTTTGGGCTATGAGAGGTATATGTTAGGTCTTGACATACATATGGGATATATTCAAGATTTTCCTAGTCACCTTATTAATAAGGTGAGAGATGCATTAAAAATTTTCAAAAGAGAGTGGGTGCCTATTAAGAGAGCCAATTGGAAAAGGCTCATAATTGAGATGCATGATGTGAGTGGCCTAGTTTCTTCCTTAGAGGATAGGCTAAGGGTTCATGAAAGGAAACATCACCAAACCTATTAGCCTTCATATCCACTTCCACAAGTTTTTTATCAACCATATTTTATCCTTAATCATGATCCCAATCAATTTTATGAAAGTCATCCTTTTCCCCATCAATTGGAAGAGAAAGTTGAGAAGAGAAACCTTATGTTTAAAGCTAATATTGATAGGTAGATTGATTTGGATAATATTCATATGTATTAGTCCATTTAATTAGCAAAGGAAGTGAATTTAAATCACTCATTGATCTCTCATACTACATCCCCATCTCAGGGAGTGACCTATAGATATGAGATCCCAAGCTAGAGACAAGGTGGAGAATCCAAGCCTAGGGAGATTCCAAATTCCTTGAACATTTAACCCAGTCCTCAAATTTAATCACCACATCAAGAAAATACTTATAATCCTAAGATCCCAAGATGGATTAATATAGTGGAATCATGGGGAGAAAAAGAGGATAAAAGCATTGTTAAAGAGTGTAAAGTTGAGAATGAAGTTGATCCTTTGCAAGACTATCCCACCCTTCCTCAAGAAGATAACTCTTATGTTCCATGTTTGCCCTCTTTTAATAATTATACTCATGATTATTCCTATTAACTTCAAGAAATACTTTTCCAAGAGAACCTAGCCAAGAAAATTAAAGAGTTAGAGTTAAGGATGAAGTTGTTGAGCCAAGGTGTGGTGGAATGTTTGGACCCAAAAGAAGATCATATGCCTAAACACACCCCATATACCACTCCTCAATAAAGTTTTCAAGCTAAATTAGATGTGGATTAAGTGATTTTAAATTGGAAAGAAGATAACCAAGCTCTCTTATCCCAAGTTTTACCTCCCCTTCCCCAAGAACACCCAAAATAACCTCTTACTTTTCATTCTCAGCCTGATTTTGAGCCCTATGTTCTACCTCCACCAACTAGTTCCGCTTGTCATCATCCCATCACCATTTTACTTAATGGACATATGGTATGGGAACCTAAATAAGATCCTTTGGTTTAGGAACATTCAGAAATCTTGCTTGAGGAAAATGTAACTCCTTGGTATCTTTATTAGACTAAGTCACATGACTTCAAGATGCCTAGTCTTGAAATCACAAATAAAGATATGGAAGATCTTATAGCCCTTGAAAAGAAAGATCAGATTATGATATCTAAGAAATAATTTGAGATCCCTCAAGGTCTCTTAAGTGTTGAATAATATGTGAGCCCTTGTTTTGAATATTCTTGTTTGGTTGATAGTGAAGAATGCTTTTCCTATGTTGAAGAGGAAATCTTAGATGAAGTCCTTTTGGATTTTAAAGAAGAGGTTGCAGGAGATTATCTTATTTTCCCCCTTAATTATGCTGATAAAAAGGAGTATGAATACTTTTGGTAGTAGTTTGAAAAAATTTAAAATGATTTTGAGTCTCTCAAGGGGTCTACAAATTCTTTGGAGTTGATTACAAGTGATGGTGAGCAAGATGACATTGTCCAAAAAGTCATAGATGAGAAAGAAAAAGTTCTTAATTAGCCTTGGGATGATTTTTTTATAGTCGTTGGAGTATGTTATACACCTCTTCAATGAGGATATGATCTATTTAAATATGGAGAAGGTAGCCTCGGCACACAAGTAAGTATGCAAAGGAAAAGCAACTTTTCAAATCTATCCTTTCAAGGGGCATATGCATTTGATGATGATATGTTTAAAATCATCAAGATGGGATATCATACTATCAATTATTTGGGAGAAACACATCAAATCTTAAGGGATGGAACAAGCTCTTATTGGCCTTAATATACTAAGGAACAAGAAACTAATCCTCTTGAAGCCATGCCTACTAAATAAATACAAGTTGATCATGAGATTAAGAGTGGGCAAAAATATGAGGTGTGTGAACAATTTCAAGGGGAATATATATACATTGGAGACATATTTGAAGATGATCTACTTGAGATCAGGTCAAGTGAAGTGCCAAGGAATAGGTTTGATCTATAAAGCATCTAATTCAAGGAGAAACATGCTTGGCACTATGATCCATCTCATCAAGAGGATGATTCAAGAAACTTTCCTTTTGATCCTGGAAAGGAGGTATGTTTAGTTCCTATTTTTTCATAGTATTTTTTCCTCTATTTTCCCTAAGTGATTTGAGCACATGTGTGTGTGTCTTTTTAGTCTATTTTCTTTGTTTGTGTATGTCCTTTGTTTTATGTGGTTGAGGTAATCAAGTGGTCTTGTCTTGATCAAATCCTATGGTCAAAGTCCTATTATTGTGTCATAGACTTCAAATTACTTCCTAAGCCCAATAGACTATTAAGTCTACTAGTCTAGTTAGTATAGTAGGCATACTACCCCTATGAGTCACCAATTTTTTGACCAAATTTGAATTTTAAGTCAAATTAGGGCACCCGTAGGTAAAAACCTGACTTCTAGGTGTTTTAGGGGTCTAATACATATGTCACAAGATTTTTTATAAGTTAATTAATGTCATTTTATGATTACTAGCCATGATCCTTAGTCATTTTAGTCCCTTTGGTCATTTTAGATCATTTTGAGGTTTAAAAAGGTGCATTAAATGAATTTTATGGATTCTTTGGGAAGTTTAAAGACTCAAAAATTTTGTCACATTTCATGTGTCCTCACATGTCTTTATCAACTATTGAAAATTGAAAGTGGCATGTGTTTCCAAATAAAGATCAATTTTATTAGAAAAAAGGTGAGTTTCGAACTTGTACAGACCATGGGGAAGTGTACCACATGGGATAAAATCATGGTATCTCTTCAACTTCTCCAAGATCAGTTCATGTTTTAAATGATCTAGAAGTGTCACTTTTGTACCAAAACCATTCTACTCCTTTTTCACCCTTCTTGGCAAACAAAAGTAGCCTTAAAGTTTGTACTTGGTATGACCAGTAGAGGAGGTTTCAAATAAAATTAATTGGGGATGTGAAATCACAATCAAATAAATTAAATTACATATAAATATTTTGAATAATGGTGACCTGTGCTTCATGAACCATACTCATGAAGTTGACTGTACTTTTCTACTTACTATTTCATGTACCTTATAGGTTTCACTTTAGTTTAAGAATTTGCATGAAATTAAATTTATAATATTGGTTATAGATGATTTTAGTTTCATCCTCAGCTATTCTCCATTCCTAGTTTAAAGTTTCATGATGTTTGGATGATTCAAGTAGCTCAAAGTTGCAAGAGGATACACCTTTCTGAGTTACATGTGGTTTTCACTATTCTCAAGAATTTCATGCTTATTCATGGCTTAAGAGGTTTGTGATAGGATATTTCAAATGTTTTAAATTTTATATGGAGTCCATTCACATTTAAAAATCAATTATTCAAATCAACCTTCATGAGTATAGTAGTCATGTACAACATTTATAGTCAGGCAACCATTAATGTGTATCTACAGGGGCTTCTTGAGATGATTTCATACTAGAATAAGAGTTTTAGTGGTTTTTTAAAGTTATTTTATGTGTGAATAATGAATTTAAATTTTTTAATATGGATATACAACCTATTTAATTCCAATAGGAATGCATATTGCCCATTTTCCACTTGTTGTCTGTATAGGAAAATGGTAACCTATAGGTGACATTTTAGAAAGCTGAGGAGTCCATCTTGAAGCATATAAATAAGTGATATAAAATTACTTGAGGTCATTACATGTATTTTTTTATCATGGTAGACCCATGTAGAGTGTTATGTTATAAAATTTAAGTTGGAAACTACCTCTAAGGAGCAATGACAGTGTTCAGGGCTTTTGTCCTTGAATTATGAAAATTAAAGACCTAACCCCTTTTTATCAAGACCATATAATATAGTAATCAAAGGTTTGGTGTATCCTAATGACTTAATATTTAATCCTCTATCATAAAAAATACTCTTACAATGTTTAAATGTCATATGATCAAGGGAAGGCATTGATTGAGAGGCCTAAAAACCCACTTTTAGTCACTAATTTCGGGTAGTGATTAAAGTATAGTTTGATTTAAAAACTAGATCATAAAAACGTATGTAAATGATATAAAGAGGTTAAAATAACATTATTAACATGAAAATTATCATGAGGAGTTAAGTGGTGATGATAGAGGATCTAATATGCACTTACAAGGCCTTATCATACCGAATGCTCACCTGCAGCCAACCATAGGTGAAAATTTGAAAATATGTTTCTTTCATGGCACCTAAAGAATGGTTTGAGAATTTTTGAGCATGAAGAATAAAATTAATTAATAATATGTTGATTTTGGAATAGATAGACACCTACAAGTGCCCCCCTCATTTGAAAGTATGCAACTACAACCAACTATGTTTGATTGTGTTAGTAGTGAGCAGGATTAAGGTCCAAACTGATGGTATAAAGACTAATAAAGGTGAAATAATGAGTCACTATCAATTTTATATGGTCATTGAAACTTAAAAAAGTGTTATAAACATGCTTTCAAGGCCTAACACCTACAATATGCACCTACAATCAACTATGTTTGACCATGGTAGATATTGAGCTAAAAAGTGAGGTATGAAGGTTGGAAAGGCATATAAATGACTCCAAATGTTTCCAAAAAATAATGAAATGATTATAAGAGACCATAAAATTATCTACAAATATTTTATCAAGCTAAAAGAGGTATTTATACCTACATGTATCATCTCTAAGGAAAAACATAGTGAAGGAAGTGTATCAGTCCTGACTAGCCAAAATGTATGGAAGGGAGCATGGATTTTTGGAGTGATGAGAAAGATAAAAGGAAATTGTCATGATTTTAATAGTCTCATTTAACAAAGGGCCCTTCCAAGTGCAAAAACACAATCCACACCAACATAACCCTACATAGTCTGCCTATAATAGTCTATTTGGGTTATGAAGAGATTGGAGGGTAAAATGACCTAATGGAAAACTAAAATTATGTGTCAGAGGTATAAAAAACTTGGATGATACACTAAAATATCCACCATGGTTTGAAAAATAGGAGAAGTGCCCTTTATTTTGTCTCAAATAAAAGGCACTTCCCCTTGAAAGTAAACTACTTGTTTTAGGGAAGGAGAATGATCAGTTGCGTTGGGGACTATTTGAAATTTTAAGGAAGGATTTATAATCTATATAAAATCTATTCAAACACATAAAACTAGGTAGGAAGGGATGAATCTTAATAGGGTGTCCTTGACCATTAGGTTTGCAAGTAAGCCTAGTAGGTAGAGTTAAGGCCTAGAAGCCAAAATGAAAACCACTCTCATTTCTAGTATGGATTAATCATTATAACATATAGATGCATTATTAATAGGTCACTATAGAGTTATTTGATATATTTGGAGGAAATTAAAATCATCAAAAGTCATTCTGAGATCTAAGGTGCAGTCAAGTCTATTAGGCAAGGTTCAAACCTAAGGCCAAATGAGGGGTCATTCATAATTATAGCATGAGATGAGTATTCCCATGAATTGGAAAATGTATATGGGGACATAATAGATATTTTAAAAATATTTAGATGTAAAGGAAACCCTGAGAAAGCCACTTTTGGCTTAGAGACAACACTAGGCCTATAAAAAATGGAGGAAAAAGCTCGATAGGACAAGTTTGGACACTCATATCTCTCTTGATGATTTTCATGGGAGCCAAAGAGGTTTATTTGAGTTATAAGAGGTCATTAAAAATCACTTTTTTGAATTTATTATCAACTCCAATGTTATAACTTTATGAACAAACCTTAAGAATAAAAACATGCCTAAAACCCTCCTAAACCCTTGCTAGTGACAAGTTTGGAGTAATGGAGTTCGATAGATGCTCTAATGGAATTTTTTTACTATGATTATGATTGGAAATTTTATATTACTCCCTCAATATCCTCCCCATGCTTTTTGGTTATATGGACTTGTATAGACAGAGTGCAAAACATGGTATTTTTTACCATTTTGTGTGTTTTATAGGTCCAAGAATGAATCTGAGGATGTAATCAGGTTTGAGATGAATATATATAATTTTTATAACTAATTATTTTAATTTAAATGATCTGAAAGGACTAATAATCATGAAAAAAAATAGCTTCATCTCAGCTAGTCAAAACTGGCATATTGGACAAGCTAGTGAGAAGTGTGAGAACTCCAAGTGGAAGTGATTTTAAGGCATCCTTGATGATTCTAAGAACTTGGAGAGTATTGATAGGTTTCATACACTCCATATCATGGATTTTCATGAGAAAATAAATCCAATTTTGAGTAAAAGTGTGTAGAGTGCATGAAAGAGGAGTTTTCTTAATAACTGATGATGATACCTCATTTTAAGATGATTTCAGATGACCAGGCCTACAAATAATGAATGAAGAGGCATGTATGAAATATTTTACCTCCATCCCAATCATAAAATATATCTTTAATCAGTTTTGGGATGTTCAAATAAGTCAAAATCATGAAGGTAATTTTCTGAGCCAAAATGATGAGTTTCATGCCACGTTTCATGAGGTTTATGACTTAGATTAACATTTGTGCTTCCTAACCTTACATGGTTTGTACCATATCCCATTATCATGAAAAATTAACTAATTATCTTAGTTTTAAAAGTTTCCTTATGACTCTTGGACTTATCTCTTCTCCTCTCTCTCTCTCTCTCTCTCTCTCTCTCTCTCTCTCTCTCTCTCTCTATCAAGTTCTATAAGAACTAGCCATTTTGGCCATTATAACTTATGCTCCACCAGAGTGCGATGAATCCATGCTCATTTAAATACCATTTAATCAATAATACTAATGATTTTTACCTATTAATGACTATTATTTGTGTGTTTTACTTGGATGATGGATCTTGCTTAGTGAAGACTATGGATTCCTTAGCATGTTGTCTCATTCTTTCACCCTATTTAAAATTAGAAAGCTTCTTCTTGTAGGGCATGTGAAGGTTTCTAGGAAATGTAAAGGATTGAGTAAGTTAGTATATTCACTAGTGCCATTAAGGGCTCATTTGTCTAGTCCTCCTAGCCTAGGCATTCATCTATAACCTCATAATGTAACATTAATGTGAGAAGATGCAGATTAGAGAAGTGTATGTTTGGTTTGTCCTTTATTATTATGTGTAGCATGCTAATGGTTAGAAGTTATCATATATGTTGGTGTATCACCTCCCTTAGGTTAGTTTGATTACAATTATCTCTCTCCCTTTTCCCCTAAAAAAATGTAGGTGTAGTTTCAATCCAAAGTGGTACATCAAGGGAGTTATCCCTATCTATAAATTCACCTCATCCTTAGGCTATGCACAAGCCTAGAGGTGTTTCCATTGTGTCATTTGGATGAAGAGAGATTTACCATCTCCTCAAAGTGTGAACATAAAAGTGAAAATAGTTATACATATTAATTTTATTATTTTGAGGCACTTGGACTACCTATACAATCTAAGATTCTTTTGGATTCATGGTTGGTGCTTGAATTGATACCTCCAAAGGTTGATATGTTGAAGGATGACACCAAAAATTCCTTCAATCGATGTCAATATATTCCCACCAAGTGTGATATAACTATTATATCTCAAATTCTCACCGTTCTTTGATATGTGATTCAAGACCTCCTAACTTTATCTATGTAATGGGATTGATCCTAGGCTATGGGTGACCTTTATATGGATCAAACCTCTAGGTTAAAGGCTTAGTTCTCCTTGATGTATCAGTTAAGTCCACTATTACTACTTTTTATTGATTAAAAAATTAAAAGGGAGAGAAAAGAAATAAAATAAACCTTTATAATGAGGTGATACACCAAAACAACACCTTCCACTTGACCATCATGTACTTAAGAACCTAAATTACAACTGAATCTATTCAAACTTATCAAAACAAGGACTTTCAAACATGAATGCTTCAAAATGGAGGTGTTTGATAATGAATTGCATGAGAGGGTTAGTCAAGAGGTCTAAAAAAATAACTCATGAATTAAAATCCACTTTCAAGATATGAAAATCCATATCAAACTCACCATGTGACCTATAATAAAATAATCCATTTGCAAATAGGTAGGAAAGGACAAATGAGAGAGAGTATAATGATTGCTACTAAAATTCATCAACCATCACACTAGTAAACTAGTTGAAAGAATGTTAGAAGGTAATAATAAGCTTCATTAATTATTACAATACATAGTACAAGTGTTCATTTGATTAGGGCTTTTCCATACTTAATAAAAGGATCCATACAAAGCCCATCAAGGTTGAATTTATAGAGAAATGTGAGTAGAAGAGAGAGAGAGGCATATGAAGGAGATATGACAAGTGTATTATCAAGATTTAAAATCAAGAATAGATTGAATAATAGTTACATCAGGTCCCCAAAGACATGTTTTACTTTCTTGAAGATGATTTCCTCTTCCAAGTGGTGTGGGAGTTTTAAACTTTGATTGACACCTTGATCTTGCTCTTCAAAACTACTCTCTTCTTGGATTATGAGGTGAAAAGAGGCATATTTTATCATGAATTCATGTTGAGTTACATTATTTCTCTTCTTTTTACACATTTCACCTATTTAGGAAACTCCTAAAACTGAGATTGCAATGATGATTACACCTCTTAGGTGTCTTGAAGCCCACTTGGCCTTACTACGCCTCTCCTTGCTTGCAAATGTCAATTCTTTATTTCACCTTTAAAAATGTAATATATCTCCATGGGTGACATATATTAGTCATATAATACATGAATCAAACCATTTTAATGCATTAAACACTCACCAAGACCTCATTTTTCACCTTAAGCTTGCATTTTCTCCCAATTCTGTGTATCCCTAAAAATATTTAAATATCCTTGTATAGGTTAATGTCTTATGGTATTTTTAAGTACCTAGTATGGCCTTACATCTCCATGCCAAATTTCATGACCCAACTCTAAGTAGAAGTGTACTTTTTTACCTGATCTCTCTCTTCAATTAGGCCTCCAAGTCTAGAAAATGAGTTTTGGCTCAAAATTACTCCCAAAAATGTGAAACTACGAATAAGTGTTTGATTTAATTTACCTATACTATTATCATGTTCCATTCCAAATTTGGGATTTTAAGACCTTGTGTAGATATGAGAACCATGAAATGGTCCAAGAAACTAGTCTTTCTCAAGCATTTTTCACACTAAATTCAAGATCCAGACCTATAGGAAAATTTATAGAGTGGAATGCAAGTATTTTTTATACTAATTATGTATAATACACCTCAATACATCCTCCCCAATGGTTTATATTCATTAATATTATCAATAACATTATTTTGAGCTTAAAAACATGGAATTTAATGAGTATGTACCATTTTAGGTAAAAAAAAAGTTAGGGTGACATTCTTCCTAGAGTGTTAAATGAGTATCAGGTGTTCTTGAGTTTCATATAGTTAATCTCTAGTTATTAATAATCCAATCTCTCTCAATTGGTCAAATTTGGCCTTCTTATTAGCTTGTGAGTGCCTTAGAGTCTTAACAATGGTTCATAAAGATGAGGCCTTATTGGGATGAACTAATTCCAAAAATTTCAAGTATCAATACCCTTATAACATCCCCTAATTTAATTTTCTCTCATTAAAAATGTTTACGTACAAATTAGTCCAAGAAAGACCATCTTAGATTGGCAAGCACTTCTTAGTGAGGTAGAGAGATAATTAAGGCCTATTTGTGTTATTTTGATGTTTGGTTTAAGATACCAATGACTTATTTAGGTCTATATCATCCATCATGATCCATTTTGATAGTCATATCCACTATTTTATTCATTAAACCCTCTTCAACGTCCATTGGTTCATGCTTAGGGTTTATAGGCAAGCATGTTAAAGTGACCCTAGCAAGCTAATATAGGTCATTTCCTCTCAATGTTTCTAAGTTTTAAGATTTTAAGGTCTTTTATAGGTTCTATAAAACTCCTTTGGATATTCATACCCTAAAAATCTTCATCTCACACTCCACATATTCATAAATCATCAAATCTCTATGGAAAGGCCTAAAAATCTCTCTTAGGCCTATTGGTCCTTATTGGGTCTGACTCTTTGTTAAGCCTGAGAATGACTTTCACTAAGGGGTTTTCACTCTTACCAATGATAAAATCTCACCATGTAACTCCTTGAGATATATAAGTGTTTATGTATCTTTCAAACTTGAAATTTTTCCTAAATTCATGCACATGCATGTGTATGCCTATTTAGGTTTTATGAGCTTAATTAAACTCTTGCTCATCATCCATCTCTAGTTGTCTTGAATCTAACATATTATTTATATTCTATCAAAAATTATTAATTATTATATATTACAAATAATATATCCAAATATCCTCCTCTCAATCTTGTATTCCATATGTCTTAAGGCTTTCTTGTTGTTCATCTTAATCATTCTACCTGTAGGTTTGCATATGCTCTTTAACTGTAAGCTTAAGATGGACTCTTTATATAGCACTATTTGATGTTAATAAATATCATTGTTAAGTTTGAATTTTTAAAAACATTTTTATTATCCCTCCAAACTCCAACATCAATGCATAACATATTATCTTCTTTTCAATGCTTGAAAATAAGTTTGCATTTCAAGTAGACCTGTAGATAGCTTTCTAGGCCTGTACAAAGTCATGGCTGAGTTTTAAGCCTCTTCAAGGGTATTTTTTCCTCATATGTATGAATTTATAAACACTCCATAATTTACATAATTTTCACCCTTCTTGTGGTCCTCAAACCTCAATTTTAATGCAAGGATTATTACATTTCATGTTAAGAGGAGACCTACAGGTTTGTAGACCTGTAGGTCTGCATTTTTTCTCATTTAGGCATACTTGTATGATCATATTGGACCATTTTTTTATTGATAAAAAACATAAAATTTTCTATACCCTATTTCATTATGTTTTATCTTCCAAACAACACTGATAATTTGTTAGGGTGTGGAGCTAAAAGCTTCACCAAGAAGCATACTTTAGTAGGTTCGGCTCTACACAGACACCGGCGTCAGTCAGGAGCGACCGACATCGGTCACAGGCAGTTACAGAGATGCCGATGTTAGCAAAGGGTCGGCTGATGGCGGTCACAGACAAGCAGCAGGAACTGACGTCAGTTACCTGTGTGTCCAGAAAGCTATTTTCGTGGACAGAAGCGAGTGTTTGCATGATAAGTTTGAGTTGTAGTCTCAAGCTCGTGTCTCTATTATTGGAAATGCTATTTTTAGAGCCCTTGTTCAAGTGGCTTAACTGCTTGTTGGGTGTACATGCTCAAGTCTCCTAATTCTATATGTAGAATTAGATCTTCTTAGCTTTGTTGTAGATTATTGTAGTTGGGTGAATTATTGTAATTCATTGTGTGAGAAGAACAGTATAGAATTGAATCAATCCAGGCTTGTTGGAGTTGATTGTTCTTGAGAGAGAGAGAGCTCTTAAGGAATAGAGATCTATTGAGAGATCTATACATCTAGGAGAGGTGTGGAAGAAAGAAGCTTTCTTCAATTGTATTCCTTTTGTAAAGAGTTTGTTAATACAAGTTTGCAGGGTGTTTTCTTGTATCTCTTGTTCTTGCTATTATCATTCTAATTACTTGTCAATCTGGTTTAATTCCACATTTATTGCTGTCACAATTGTAATCTATTGTTGGATTGATCCCCCAATAAGTGGTATCAGAGCCTTGGTTGCAGGTTGAGAGCTTGATATCCAACAATTGGTATCAAAGCTCAGGGGCACTAATAGGTGGTTCAGATCTGTGTAGTGTGTATTGATTATAGGTTCTCACAGGAGTTTCTATAGGGATTTCTGTTTGAGTGGGAGAAGCAATGGCAGATGAAAGTAAATTGAGAATGGAAAAGTTCAATGGCAAAAATTACCAACACTGGAGAATGCAGATAGAGGATTATCTGTATTAGAAAGATCTCTACTTACCATTAGGTGGGGTTGCAAAGAAGCCCAAAGACATGGAGGATGAAGAATGGGAAGTTCTTGACAGAAAGGCTCTGGGGTCTATAAGACTGAGTTTAGCATCCACTATGATATCCAATTTATCACAGGCAAAGTCTACGATAGAGTTGATGACTACGTTAGCAAATTTGTATGAAAGACCCTCAGCTTCCAATAAGGTATATCTTATGAAGCAGTTATTTAATTTGCATATGAATGAAGGTGGATCTATTTCTACTCATCTGAATGATTTCAATGGAATTGTGAATCAATTAAGTTCAGTGAATATAGTGTTTGATGATGAGATAAAAGCTCTTTTGATATTATGTTCTTTGCCTGAAAGCTAGCATGGCTTAGTAATGGCAGTAAGTAATACTGCATCTGCATCAAATATTTTGAAAGTAGAGGATGTTGTTAGTGTTATCTTGAATGAGGAAATACGCAGGAAAAGCACAGAAGAGACATCAGGGAATGCTTTAAGTTTTGAGAGCAGGGGAAGGCAGAAAGAGAAGAGCAAAAAAGGCAGATCAAGATCCAAGTCAAAGGGGAAAGGCAGATCTAAATCCAAAAATGGTAGAAGGCCACAATGCTAGAATTGTGGAAAGATGGGGCACATAAGCAGAGATTGTTGGTCAAAGCCTAAGGAGGACAATCAACACAAAGGAAAGGAAGAAGCCAAGATTGCAGGTATTGCATAGGATGCTTTAATTTTCTCTCTGCATAATAATATAGAATCTTGGGTATTAGATTCTGGTGCATCTTTTCATGCTACTCCTAACAGGGAATATTTCAGTGACTATATCCATGGAGATTTTGGAATAGTGTATCTAGGGGATGATGAGCCCTGTAAAATAATTGGCAAAGGTAAAGTGTAGCTGAAGATGCAGAATAACAACACATGGGTGTTGAGAGATGTGATGCATGTTCCTAGCTTGAAGAGAAATTTGATTTCTGCAAGAAAGTTAGGGGATGAGGGTTGTACAGTAACTCTCACAGCAGAATCTTGGAAGGTGACCAAGGGTGCACTTGTTATGGCTAGAGGTAAGAGAGAAGGTACTCTCTATTTGTGTAATTGTGTTACTAACAAATCTCCTTCTGTATTATCTACTTCAGATGTGGACGCTAAATTGTGGCACTCAAGACTTGGCCACATGAGTGAGAACGGGATGTCAATTCTTAAGTCCAAAGGTATGCTTTCAGATTTAAAAGGCATAGATCTAGAGTTTTGTGAGCACTATGTATTTGGAAAATAGAAAAGGGTTAGTTTTCTCAAAACTGGGTCTACTAAGAAGAGGCACAAGTTGGAGCTTGTTCACACAGACGTGTGGGGACCGGCTCAGGTTGCTTCTATTGGAGGATCACAGTACTATGTATCTTTCATAGATGATGCCACAAGGAAGGTATGGATCTATTGTATTAGAAAGAAATATAATGTATTTGAGACTTTTAAAGTTTGGAAAGCTATGGTTGAGAATGAAAAAGGTAAAAGATTAAAGTGCCTGAGATCAGACAATGGCGGTGAGTTCTGCAGTCATAAGTTCAAAGATTATTGTTACATGCATGGAATTCGTAGGCAAAGCATGGTTCCAAGGACACCTCAGCAGAATGGAATTGTTAAAAGGATGAACAGGACAATAATGGAGCGTGCAAGATGTATGAGATTGCATGCCGATTTGCCCTTACAATTTTGGGCACAAGCTGTTGACACTGCAGTGTACCTGATTAACAGAGGACCCTCTACAGCTCTGGATGGTGGTATTCTAGAAGAGACATGGACAGGTAAAAAGGTTGATCTCTCATATCTCAATGTTTTTGGTTGTGAAGCCTTTGTGCATATAGATAAGGAAAATAGAAAGAAGCTTGATGCTAAGTCTATGAGATGCACATTTATTGGCTATGGCTTAGATGATTTTGGTTACAGATTATGGAATCTAGAAACTAACAAGGTAATCAGGAGCCGTGATGTTGTTTTCAATGAAAGAGTGATGTATTGTGATCAGCTAAGGAAGTTGAATCAATCTGAGCAGAGCAATGGTGAATTGGATGAGGTGAAAGTCCAAGATGAGCTCGCGGGAAAAAGAAATAATCACTTGCAGGAAAACACAGAGACCGACATCGGCAGGTTAGGAATCGGCGTCGGCAGGACAAAAACCGGCGTCGGCCATACAGAGACCGACGTCGGCCGTATAGGTATCAAGGTCGGTCAGGTAGAACTGACATCAGCCAGTAACAGGTCTACAGGTGACTGAGGTCGGTCACTGTCAGAGAATTTGGGTGGACAGCGTGTTGTGGACGAGTCTCAGACACCCATCAGGAGGTCAGAAAGGGTGAGTAAGCCTCCAATTAGATATTCTCCTTCTTTATTTTATTTATTGCTAACTGATGGTGGAGAACCAGAGAGTTTTGAAGAAGCAATATAGGTGGAGTCCAAGAGTCAGTGGGAGCATGGCATGGTTGAGGAGTTGGAGTCCTTAAGAGAGAACCAAACATGGGATTTGGTTGAATTGCCAGCTGGTAAGAGAACACTAAAGAACAGATGGACCTACAGGTTGAAAGAAGGTGAGAATGGACAGATGAGATACAAGGCTAGATTGGTAGTGAAAGGATTTGCACAAAAGCCAGGTATCGACTTTGGTGAGATTTTTTCTCCTGTTGTTAAAATGACTTCTATAAGGGTTGTATTGTCTTTGGTTGCTTTTGAGGATTTGCATCTTGAGCAGCTAGATGTTAAGACAATGTTTCTTCATGGAGATTTGGATGAAGAAATTTATATGGAACAGCCAGAAGGATTCGAGGTCAAGGTTAAGGAGAAGTTTGTGTGCAGATTGAAGAAAAGCTTGTATGGCCTCAAGCAAGCTCATAGGCAATGGTACTTAAAATTTGACAGGTTTATGACTGAGCATGGCTATAGTAGGTGTCAATCAGACCATTGTGTGTATTTCAAGAGATTTGATAATGGTAGATATATTATTCTATTGTTTTATGTAGATGATATGCTGGTTGCAGGATCACACATGCAGGATATCTCTGAGCTTAAGGTGAAATTAGCTCAAACGTTTGCTATGAAGGATTTGGGAGCAGTAAAGAAAATCCTTGGCATGAACATTAAGAGAGATAGGAAAAATCACAGGTTGATATTGTCTCAAGAATATTATGTGGACAAGGTGTTAAAACGGTTCAATATGTAGGACGCTAAATCGGTAAGCACACCTTTGGCTGGACATTTTAAGTTGTGTAAAGAACAATGTCCTAATTCATATGATGAGGTAGAGTACATGAGTAAGGTTCCATATTCTTCCGCAGTAGGGAGTTTGATGTATGCAATGGTGTGTACTAGACTGGATATTGCCCAAGCAGTGGGAGTTGTAAGTAAGTAAGTATATGGCCAATCCAGGTAAGGAACATTGGAAAGCAGTTCAGTGGATTCTTAGATATCTTAGAGGAACCAACAGTAGGCACTTGTGCTATGGAGGTTTAGATACTTCTCTACATGGTTATGTAGATTCAGATATGGTAGGTGATTTGGATGGCAGGAGGAGCACTACAGGTTATGTTTTTACTGTAGGTGGAACAGCGGTTAGCTAGATATCTAAGTTGCAGAAGGTTGTTGCCTTGTCAACTACAAAAGCAGAGTATATTGCAGCCACAGAAGCTAGCAAAGAGATGATATGGATGACACGGTTCATGGATGAGCTTGGTAGGGAGCATGAGAGTTGCAGATTATACAGTGACAGTCAGAGTGTAATCCATTTGGCTAAGAATTCAGCCTTTCATTCAAGAACAAAGCACATATAGCTAAGGTATCACTTCATACGACAGGTATTGGAAGATGGTGAGTTGAAGCTGGAGAAGATCCATACAGATAGGAACCCTGTTGATATGTTAACCAAGCTGGTTACAAAGGAGAAGTTGAATCTTCATTCAACTTCTGTTGGTCTTCATGATTGAGTTGAAGATGGAGGAGCTAGAAGATGTTGTTGTACAGGTACTGGTGCAGCTATTTATCTCCAAGTGGGAGATTGTTAGGGTGTAGAGCTAAAAGCTTCACCAAGAAGCATACTTTAGTAGGTTCGAGTCTACACAGAGACCGGCATCGGTCAGGAGCGACCGACATCGGTCACAGGCAGTTGTAGAGACGCCGACATTGGTAAAGGGTCGGCCGATGGTGATCACAGACAAGCAACAGGAACTGACATCGGTTACCTGCGTGTCCAGAAAGCTATTTCCATGGACAGAAGCGAGTGTTTGCATGATAAGTTTGAGTTGTAGTCTCAAGCTCACGTCTCTATTATTGGCAATGCTATTTTTAGAGCCCTTGTTCAAGTGGCTTAGCTGCTTGTTGGGTGTACATGCTCAAGTCTCCTAATTCTATATGTAGAATTAGATCTTCTTAGCTTTGTTGTAGATTATTGTAGTTAGGTGAATTATTTTAATTCATTGTGTGAGAAGAACAGTACAGAATTGAATCAATCCAGGCTTGTTGGAGTTGATTGTTCTTGAGAGAGAGAGCTCTTGAGGAATAGAGATCTATTGAGAGATCTATACATCTAGGAGGGGTGTGGAAGAACGAAGCTTTCTTCAATTGTATTCCTTTTGTAAAGAGTTTGTTAATACAAGTTTTCAGGGTGTTTTCTTGTATCTCTTGTTCTTGCTATTATCATTCTAATTACTTGTCAATCTGGTTTAATTCTGCATTTATTGCTGTCACAATTGTAATCTATTGTTGGATTGGTCCCCCAACATAATTCCATGTTTATCATCTCCTTGATTCATCTCTATATTTGGTAGAGTCATAACACATTCCATTGAGAGGATGATAAGAATGGGATGTAGGCATACTTTGGTAGAGTAGTGGTGATATTTAAAACTTTAATAATATATTATATAGGTTTTTTATGACATTTCATACCTTCTATATCCACTTTTAGATCACCAATTTCCTCCATTTTGCCCATTAAAGAGATGTTTTATTGAGTAGGCATGTGTATGCAAGTTGATCTCACTCATGGGAAAAACCTCAAGTTTAGGTATTATTATAATTTAGTATGTATGAAATTATAAATTACATTTATAATTACTTATTACATGATATCATGACCCTCATACCACAATGGTAATGGAACATTCAAATCTTCAATTCAACTCTATACTTGGAGCCATATACACGGTTCAAAAGAACAAGACCATTACCATACTAAGGACATTAAACCATTAATATACCTATAATTTCATTTATTATAGTTTAAATATCATGGAAAACATTCATCCATACCCTTCAACTATTTAAAACCTTAAAATAGTCCAAAAACCATGACATCCAACTTGTAAACTACAGACAATGTAGATTTCTTATCAATATGAGGTCACACAATCTAATTAGTTAGTTTTATACTAAGAATTTAAACCATTAATATACCTATAATTTCATTTATTATATTTTAAATATCATGTAAAACATTCATCCATACCCTTCAACTATTTAAAACCTTAAAATAATCCAAAAACCATGACATCCAACTTGTAAACTACAGACAATGTAGATTTCTTATCAATATGAGGTCACACTATCTAATTAGGGATTTTTAAAAAAATTATATATATTTAAATAACCTACACGTATTCTTAAATTTTTCTCATGCATTTAACCATCCTCAAACTACCATTCCAAAGAGAAAAGTGAGCCTATGGGGTTTATATAGGGTTTAAAACCACCCTGTCTCCTTAATGGTTGTTCATAAAGGAGGGGAAACCAATATGAAAAAAATTTAAATGGATTTTAATGACATTATTACACTTTATTATGGTTAAAATATAATTTCACAACTCTCACTTGACTCTACAGAATGAGCACATGAAAATTGCCTTTGTGATCTTGCCAAGGGAACAATAGAAGATGAGTGTTTTTTTGCATTCTATGAACTTGTACCTACATTAAAAACATGGATTTGGCATGATTTATCTGAAGGTAAACTATTTAAATACATTCACACTTGAAGATAAGCCTTTTGGTTTTTATAAGTGTATATTAAGCCTTCTTTATGCATTAAAACTTACTTGTAACTACTTCTCAACATTTGAAACTGACTTGTCATAAAATACCTACCAAATTCATGTTATATCATTCTTCATATGTCATATTAAGGCACCTTTATACATTTTTTTCACCTTTTGGGCTATTAAAGTGATTTTTTGACCATTTTTCACATGTTAATGACTTGTAAAAGAGGTTAAAAATGATGTGTTAACCATTTTACACATGTTAATGACTTGTAGAATAGGTTAAACATGAATTAGTGACCTTAATTACAACATTAGACTTATGTAGGAATATGTAAGGACTAGATGGTTATGATATGACTTTGACACATGACATATAATATAACAAGACACTCTAAGCCCCTTACACCTCTTGAAGCATATTGACGCATGACAAAAAATGACCTAGATAAGCATATGATTATAATATATATTACCTTAAACTTACCAAAATTACCTTAAACTGTGCTAATAATCATTGAAAAGGGAATAATTTTATGACCCCATCTTATGGTATCCAAAATTTGGCTAACAATGATGATGTTTAGGGCATCATGAAAATTCAAGCTCGCCTTAACACAACATTCAACATGGTTAGTGATGTATTCATAGATTAGATGAACTAAAATTAGGATTTTACCACTTTGACAAATCAATCAAAGATATCATTTATGAATAAAAATACACCCAACCTACTAATTTCTTTGAGCATGTCCATGAAAAAATGGCTCCTTGGATCCCATAGCTTCAACATCTTCCTAATCAACCTCTACCATAGCAAGAGCCTAACAAATTAATGAATTTTACATTATTTTTAGTAAATTCATCCATATCCATGCAATAATATCATTCCAATCTTTATACATCCTCCCAATAAATACCTCCACCAACATAACAAGGTATTTCATTTTTCAAAATTTTGGTTATGACAATAATTTTTTAAGTAAGAATGATTTATGTGAGGGAATAGGTAGTTGAAAACCTATAAGGGTGGAATATTGGTTATGTAAACCTATCAAATATTGTAAAAATAGTGGTATCTTTGTATTCTTCTTAGTTGAAACCTAAAAGGGAGGCTAAGTAGTTTGCAAGAAGTGAAAATTAGTAAATGACACTTCAAGAAAAAATGTGACCAATGCTTCTTATATATTTGATCAACACATCTTAGAAAAAATCCAATCATCATCAGAAGTTTATCCCAATCACTGAAACTCTAACAACTTCATCTTGGGACATGATAACTATTAAAGTCTAGTAAAGTTTTAGTATAAAGGTGTGAATTATAATTTGCACACATTTTTTTAAGTTTGAATGTGCAATAAGTGTACACCACAACATATTTTATATAAAAATATGGTTTCGTGTAATTCAATGAAACACAAAAAATTTAATGGGTACCTTAGATACTTTAGATGACAAAATTAAAGGTTAATAAGATGATTTTTAGTCTTTTCATAATTTATATATACCCTAAACTTATAATGAAAATATTAGAATTTAAAGGGAATAATTTTAACTTTGTATTTCATCGTAGAAATTATTTGAAAATATATAAAATTTAGATTGTGTTTTTTAAATATTTATTTGTGATTGAATGTATTATTGTATAATTTTTTAGTTCAAGTTAGAAAAATAATAATAATGTTAATATGTGTAGATGTTTATATAAGGCATAATAATAAAGTTAATAAATAACATTGCATGGAGTTTAGATTTAATTCTAAATGTAATTCCTATACTAATTAGTGTTACATCGTACTAATTAGAGACTATAACATATAGCATGTCTTTATGAGATATCCTGGGGACACTACTAATAATAACTAATATGAACCTAACCCAAACAATTATAATGATTGGATAATTATCCCAGGACTATCCTTTCCACTCTAGACAATGTCCAAATCATCCTATAACTTTAGAAAAAAATAGTAGATAATAAAAATCTAACTTGATGACTACATTCTCTAGGTCATGATATATGAAAAAACTCTCTTATAATATCACACTTTAACTTTGATCTCTTGGAAAATATTATTCTTATTCTTACCCTAATTAGGAAATGATATCTTAATCCTCAAGGATAAAATATGCATGTTTGTATGCTTACATTAATATATATAATAATTAAACTAACTTGATATTTTTAAATCCTATAAATAGTAAAAATATCAAAAATAAAAATCTTGATGATTGAAGAATCTCCAATACCATGAAAACCAATGTTTTGTGGTGTGTTTATAAACATATATTATGTGCAATAATAGATGATCTAATGATTTTATTAATTTACTCTATAATACTTATAATTGGTCAAAAAATTCTCCATAAAATTTTAATTTTCATTCTTTGTTTATTATTTATAGTCATTAATAAATGACAAAAAATATGTGTGCAATTATTGACATATTTAATTATTCAAGTTATGCTATGTACCTAGGGATATGATTTATTAATGTATATGGCTTGATGGAGATATTGAAACACATCCCCATATTTGATCCTTTTGGGAGGGTAAGTAGAATATCCTAATAAACTAAGGAAAAGACTCTTCTATAAGCAAACCCATTAAATAATTTGGATTCACAATTTATTCTAATACTATGTTAATTATTGAAATATGCTAAATATATAAAGTACAATGTCAAATAGTAATTTAATTTATTAATCATGAAGAATTAATAATATTTATCTTATTTTATTATGCACAAGAATATCTAAATGGTGCAAGTGAAAAGTCACATTGATGCTTAGCTATAATTCATTAGATTCTAAAAATCAACTCTCTATTAGCCTAGACAATATTGTTGAAATAGGGACACTAGAATCAATGTTTATATCCAAAAACTAACACTTATATCCTGTATGGAATACATGTCCTTTTCTATATATTCCACCTACACCTATTAAGGTTCATTGTCTCCTTATAGATTATCTTTTTGGATCATGTGAACACATTTTTGGTATTAGTGTATATCTCAAAACCCTAGGTCCTCTAATTAGATAATGCCACCTTGAAAAATAGGGGTTAGTTGGATTGCATCAATTTTATTTTACCTCAAATACACCTATATTAGTGAGTGTTTCCTATATAGATAATAATCTGAAGAGGCCTTGGATTGATGTAGTTATCCTCCATATGTGGGCTTTTGTTTGAATAATTATGTAATATACTAGATGTGAGTGCATGTAGTAATATAGCTTATGACTTGAAAAACACTTCTCATAGAATATTATTTGGATGTTTTTTTTACCATAATAATACTTTTTATATGATTGATATGGAAATAGGGAATAATAGTGCAGTTTTACAAGCTTGAGAGGTGATTTTGATTGGAATTACATATATGTGTGATAAAAAAGTCCTTGATGATAATGAACAATATTTGACTTGTAAATTTACAACACATTTTTAAATGATCTCATGAGAGGGTTAAAATAATATTATAGGATGACCCATACATGTCAAAATATTTATAAGTTTGAGTGTTTGTGAGGTACAAACACTAGTGCTAGATTTGAAACACTAACATCAATGCTAGTGTCCTAATATGGATGGTAGTGTCTCGAATAATAAGAAGTTTTTAAATATATATAATTTATAGTGTAATATATATATATATATATATATATATATATTAGGTTTTAAGCATACAATGGACTATAAGTGATCTAGGTAGTCATCATATCAGGTTTGGACTATAAGATAAGAATTTAGGCACAATGAGATGGTAAACACAAGTATTTTGGTAGTGGAAAGGTCCTAAACTAAAAGGTTGATCCATGAGTGATATTTTCCAAGTGTAGAAGACTAGTTTATCATATAAAAGCCATATTTAACATCTACAATACCACCCCCACCTTTAATCTAATGGTGCGTAAGGATGAAATTACTGGGTTAAACAAAAGAAATGTGTATCATAGGGTATACAACACACCTTTATTTGAGTTGAGCCATGTTTGAATTTTCTAGTTTTGTATTACATGAAATCAATATCATGTTAAAATGTAATTATTTCATAAAATCTGAAAATTAAAATAATTAAAATACTTGAAATAAAAGATAGGAAGGAAGGAGTACACTTATGTGTCAATATAACCATGTTCCCCTTTGGTAGTTTTCTTAGGTAATGATGCTTCCTAAAAAAAGAATTGAATAAAGATTCACTACTAAATCTTGAAGATGTGAAGAGGGAAAATTAGAGGGTGATCATGCCCCAAATCTAGTGTAAAGGATGAATTATGCAAAGGCCATCGAGAGCACTGAATCTCAATCACATAAATCAAATGTATATATAATATAGCCAATATATGAAATTTAACCCAAGTTAAATGGTGTAACTATATTATCTTGAAAAATGGGAGTAGTGCCAAGGCCATCAAAGGCACTAAATCTCGATCACGCTACTCAATATATATAACTATTAAATACAGATAAAAGCTCAAATGGTGCATATTGTTAAGGTTGATGTATAAATGTTTATATAATATGAATATGTATCTATGATTTTGGTGCATTTTCATGGAATGCACATCTATAATGTGTCTTAATCTATATTATCTATCAAAATGAAACCTCGTCTCTATAAACTGTGTATAATATATGCCATAAATTTAAAAAACTTTGTCCTAAATCTATGAAAATCGATGCCAAATGTATAATATTATAACCCAAATGCATATATAAATCATGTAAGTTATATAAAACTCTAAAAATTTTGATAACTATGTGTAGGTGGACTCATGTACCTACAACATGCACCTCACCCCAACCCACACCCCCACCTGCACCCCCTCTGAGGTGAGGGGAATGTTATATAATAGCCACCTTATCTAAAAAGGATAAGATATCCATGTTATATCTACACTAATCATGTTTTAAAAAATCATATAGTTAAAACATTTATAAGTATGTGTATCAACAAATCTCATAGTATCCAAACATAACAAGCCCTAATATGCATGATATGAATTATGAAAACATATAGTAGTAACAAGATCAAGATTAGAAACCAATCAAGCACACATAGAAGAGTACTAAATTTAATGCAAAGTAAATCTAAGGATACTAAAAACAAGGGGAATGTTCAAATTATACACATTCAAGGGGAGGACATGTCAAATTTACACACACACCAAATAAACAACACTCAGTGACACTAGGGCCAACAAACAAGGAACATATTCAAATGTTCTGTAAATCAAACAAGTTAGAAAACAAAAAAGTTCAGTCAAGGAAGTTGTACGATAATATGGATAAGTGAAATATAATAAACTACCATAAGCATATCATACTAGTCCTTATATACATGTGTTATAAACATTTCTTGTAACATAACATATCTAGCACATTGTGTAACATTTAAACATAAGTATAAACATGTGTAGGCATGAGGATATAATATTTAATGACAATTTAAAGTGATCATAAGACAATATAACATGTATCAACCATGATCAATATAATCATATTCCCCTATGTAGTGTTTCATGTATGCATATGAAATATCTAACATTTGTATGCTCAAGTATCATGTATATAGTGTATACTTGTGTCATACTCAAATACCCACAAAACATATGAGTGTATAGAAAATAAATAATATGTTATCTACTAACATAAAGTAAAAAAACATATACAAAATAATAATAATAATAATAATAAAATTTGATTTTAGAGTGTTTAAAAATGTAAAAGATATCTAATGAGAATAATATGAGGATAAAATTTTGTAAGGAGTGGTAAATGAATAAAAATTTAGAAAGGAAGTGGTCCATATGTGTGCATACCATAATTAAAAAGTGTATCGTGTTCTTTTATTAAGATTGTACTTTCTATATTTACTTGAGATATATTTCCCTTTATGTAGTATTGTTCTAAATATGCCCCCTCTTTAGAAAATGATGTAACCTTTACTTCAATATCAAATGATATGAAACCTTTGTTTCTATCAATAATTGTTTCTATTGATTGTAATCGCAATTTTCCAAGCACAACATTGTATGCATTTGGATTATAAATAACATGAAAAATAAGAGAACAATTTTTTGAAGCAAAAGAAACTATTAACTAAAATTATTTGACACTTTTTGTGATTTCATTAGTTTTATTTGGTTGTGGATATTTATTTCCATGAGAGTTAATACATGACACAGAACAAAAAATTGTATATTGATCATCCATAACCTTGATATATGTGAATTGTTTGCCATCTATTTAAGTGGTTATAGTGAAAGGGTCATGCTATAAGGAAAGACAAGTAATTTTCCACATTGTAACCACATTTTAACCATTAGATGTTGTGTCTCTTGATTTTTTACAACTTTTTTTTATAAATCCTATTTTAAGCATGCTTATTTGCTTACCTTCAGTTTGATTTGCCAATTGCTCTTTTGTAGCATTGCCTTTGCAGTACATTGATTTTGTAATTATTATTTTTCATTTTGTTACTTTTTTAATTTTTATTTTTCATCTTGATATTTTTATAAAATTGCTTACTATATATTTTCCTTTAGAAATAGTTTCTTACTTTAAGTTTTTCATTTGTAACTATTTTTTATCTGAATTATCCTTTGGTACCCATATTTACATCAGAATAACCAACAAAAGGAATCTATTATTTTTTTAATATAAATGATAGTTAAATAAATCAGTTAATTACATAACTTTTAATAATAAAGAATGCATATTACATAATTTTAACATGGGAAAATATCAATGAGGTAAAAAACCCACAAAGCTTATTCAATTATTTGAGAAACATTAATAGACTCAGTAAATTCCTTTTTCACCTCACTTCTTCACAATTCTTCACATAAAATTTGGAGACCATCACTCCCATAAATAATGATGTTGTAATAATCAAAATTTATGTTTCACCAAAGGTTAAAACCCATTTATAAGAGTTATGGATAGTTTCAAACAACTAATCCACCCCTTTAAATCAACCATAATAATTTTTTACTTGTACAACAATTTTTTATTTATTAAATATTTGATTGTGTGTAATAATAAATATATTATTTATTTGTTCTATGAAACAATGTGGGCCACAATGTAACCCCACAAATATTATTTTTCCAACACTCTCCCTTAATGTTAAGTATGTATAATTATACAAAAGTAATTTCTATCCATAAACCATCCATGATGACTTTATGCTAGCATGTAACACGTGAAGGATTTAAACAACTTCATCATTCCATTATCACCTTTTAATGTAAAAGGAATTAGAATTAATAATCCACATAAGGTGATTTAGGCTATCATAATAGTGGGTCTACATCCCATAGTTTATCATGGATAATCGCAAAAGCATTTGGAGATTTTTATAACATAAATACCTCCATTATAAAACATGTTTGATTACTACGTACACTGTAAACTTACATAAGGTAAAGTTTACACAAAAATTCACATAGGGTAACTTTTTATAATGCTTTTAAAATATATAATAAGTATAGATAAGATAAGGAACACATAGCCTTAGGAGGTGACATTGTCATGCACAATCCCCCTCAATGGCATTTATGAAGCCCAATATTATTCTAAATTTATAAAATTTCATAGCACATAATGGTCTTATGAAGATATATAACACTTTATCATCGATAGGACAATAATGTAGATTAATATCACCATTGAGGACTTTTTCTTGGATAAAGTAAACATAAACTTCAATATGTTTCATTATTTGGTGTTGAACTAGATTTTTTTCTAAAACTATATAAATTTGACTATCACAAAGAAGAGTTGTGATGTGAGAGACACTCATATCAAGTTTTAATAACAATACTCATAGCCACATTGCTTAATTAAAAGCTTCCATAGAAATAATAGGTTGTTTTTTGTTTCTCCAAGTAATAGCACGTGCACCAATTTTAAACACATATCTAGAAGTATATTTATGATCTATAACATCTCCAACATGGTTAGCATCACAATAAACATATAAATTAGTATTATCAATGGAAGAATAATACAAAAAAAATTCATAGTTGTTTTGATATACCTAATTATTTATTTTCTAATTTCCAATGATCCAGATATGGATCTTGCATGAATTTGGAAAAAACATATACAATATATGAAATATGTGGTATCATAATATTTAAATAAATAAAATTTATAGCTAATTTTCCATATAAATTATGACTAGTTTTGTCACATTTAGGTTTTAGATCAAGCTTAACACCAATTTCAATCGGTATAGAAATAGGTTTACAATCAATCATAGTAAATTTAAAAATAAGGTTATGTGCATAATTAGATAGAGATACTAAGATGGATTTTTTATCCTAAATCACAACCATGTTTATAAAATGATGAAGCAAACCTAGATCAATTATCTCAAAACATTGATTTAGTTTAGATTTATATTCAATAATCAAACTAGTTTGATTTACTATAATGAAAAAATAATATACATATAACACAATTAAGATACTATGGACATTTTAAATTTTCAAAAAGAGATCATTCTCAATATAACAATTATAAAAACCTAATTATTTAAAAAAACTTATGATTTTAGAATACCAATCTTGAGGAGCTTGTTTCAAGCATGCAAAGTTTTATTTAACTTATATACTTAATGTTTATTGTTAGGTTATTCAAAACCTTTAGGTTGAGTCATATATATTTCTTCTTCTAATACACCATTCAAAGAATCATTTTTAACATCCATTTGGTGTATTTCTTAACCATTTTGAGCTGCAATAGAAATAATTAATATAATCATATCATTTTTTCCATAGGAGCAAAGGATTATGAAGTAGGATCAAGTTTATTTATTTTGAATTTAGGAATAAAAAATAGATCTGGGACTTCCAAAGATCCTAAGTTTAGAAACACTAAGTTTTTTATTATACCACTTTTATAGAGGAGTAGAAAGATGCAAAGATTTATTAGGAACTCTATTAAGAATATGTATGTTAGTGTTCATGTCTTTAATCTAAATAAAATTAAGAACACTTTTTAAGTTCAACATAGTTGTAACCATTTCTAGGATAGTCCTATTTCCCCTCTCAATAATTCCATTTTTTTTGTGGATAATATGGAGTTGTTAGTTCTCCTTTAATACCACATGAAATTTAAACATAATTAAAATTCTTTAATAATGTATTCACCACCATTTAAATTATTAATCTCTTAATTTTTAGGTTTGAAATATTTTTAATAAAAGATTTAACTTATTTAAATTTAGATAACATTTCATATTAATTATTTATAAAATAAGTCCCAATAATTATAGTGTAATCACCAATAAAAAGTAAAATCATATCGATATCCATTGAGAGATGCAACTTCAAGTTATCTTGTAACATCACTATGAATAAGTTCTAAATGATGAGAGGAGTTTACATCATGTTATTTGTAAAAAGTTTGAGTTTGTTTCTTACCGTGTAAGTAATTTTCACAAGCTCCATGATGAGAAGATCTATTAGGAAATCCATCCACTAGATTATTATGAGACATATCATAAATAATTCTAAAATTAACATGTCCAATCTTTTCATGCCATAATTGAGATTTATTTCTAGTTTTAGAGGAAAGATAAGATGCATAAGAAAAATCATTAAAAATATAAAGACCATTGTTTTGAATATCTTCAACAATTAAAGAACCAAATTGATTCTTAATGCACCATTTATCCTTAGTAAGAGTTAAAATTAAAATATCATGCATAATTTGAGAATAGAATAAAATATTTTTCTTATGTTTAGAAACATAAAAAATAACATTTAAGAATTTGTTTACAAATTTTGTTTTACCTTGTTTAATTGTTTTTAGAAATAAATTATCACGTAAATATATCCTTTCATATATTTTTTAGTATTAGATAAAATATAATACAACATGTCATGTGATGCAAGACACCACTATCTAAAATTAATGCATTATTATTGTAAGCAAATGAGGAAATATAAAGAGCAATAGTATTATAATTTTGACCTTATTTTTTACTTTTATACTGATTTTGATTAGAAAATTTATTCTCTTTGTTATTTTTAGGGTTTTTATAATTTTGTTCCTTTTTTATAATTTTTTTTTTTAATGATTGAACTTACCATAGAGTTTGTAATTCCCATTAAATTTGACTTTGTAGTTATTGTTTATATGTTTTTTGTTCCCATCCTTATTATTGACATTGGAGGATTTTGATTTGAATTTTGATTTAAATGTCTAGCTTTCATTAATTTTTCAGAACATTTTTTTCAGTGAGAAGTGCCTTAATGATATTCTCTTTAGAATTGAAATTGGTCCTACATGTTATTCTTGAGTGAGAAGAGCCAAAAGAGTAATGAGGTTAGGGACTTTTTATTCTATTTGATATTTAAAGTTAAGAATGAGAATAAAATTTTGAAATTGATCATGGATATTTAACTGAATAATAAAATAGAGAATTTGATATTGAATTAAATTATAATTACATCTATCTAACTATGATCTCATGTTTTTTATTTTAGAAACAAACTGAATATTTTTTTCATCACCTTTCATGGGGATTGTCATGAGTTCAAGAATAAGTTTAATAATTTTAGAAAATTATATTCCTTCATGCATTGATTTAATAAGTTTCTAAACTTTGCTAGGAGATTTTTTATTGTCAACATGGAGTATGAATTTATACTTACTACTCATTAGGATAATCAACATAAATTTGTTATATTTATGTTGATAAACATTTATATTTTTAGTTGTCACATGTCTCCTATATGGAGGTTTCTCAGTCCCATTAACAACACTCCATAACTTTCTAGTCATAAATGTAAGCTTAATACAGATCTTCCAAATGTTATAGTTATTTCACTTTAACATTTACAATTTATCCATATTAAATCTTTGGGAGACCATTTTGTTACAAAAAAAACATTTTTTAACAAAAAAATATAAATATAAATATGCACATAAAATTTTACACTTTTTTTATGTCCAATGAATAGCGATAAAATGGCCAATGTAAATTTTTATGACTATAAAATAAAATAAATATATTTTTAATTAAATGATAAATAAATATTGACTAGAAAATAAAAATGTTTAGTTTTATTTATAAGTAGACTTCTTGATTAAGTATGCTAGCCTAAATAATTTAACTTTGATCAAACATCCCCCATCACTTGTAAATGACACATTGACTTCAATTGTACATGTTGTGAGCTTTAGAATGAAAGAGCACTAAAAAATATATTATTCTAATTTCTTTATTTTAAGATTGACAATGAAAAATTAATTTCCTTTTCAGTCATGGCTAAAATTTAATTTTAACCAAACCTATCAATTCAAAATTTGTTGAAGGATAACTCTTTAAAAAATAAAATTACAAATTCCACTTAATACAAAATTTTAACATTTGAGACGTGGCACTCTCATTAATATTTAAAGTCATTAAAACTTCACTTAAATAAAAAAAATTAGAACACAAAACTCATATTAAATTATTGTCATAATAGTAACTTATTCTTTCAATATTTATCAAGTTATGCCACTATTTAAATTTTATATATATATATATATATATATATATATATATATATATATATATATATATATATAATTTTATAATATATAACAAAAGCTTTATATATATTATAAAATTATTCTTTTTCTTTTACTAAGTTAAGTTGAAAAGCAAATATTCTTTTTAGTATTTTTTTTATATGTTATGGTAAAGGCCTACACGAGCATTTTGTTTCCTTTAAATATTTCATTATAGTAATTTATTTTACTTAGATTTTACAAATAATTTTATAATAAATAACAAAAGTCTTTATACATACATACATACATACATATAAATATTTCATTATAGTAATTTATTTTACTTACTATGATATGGTAAAGGCTTATATATAAAGCCTTTTGTTATTTATTATAAAATTATTTGTAAAAGCCTTTACCATATCACAGTAAGTAAAATAAATTACTATAATGAAATATTTAAAGGCAACAAAATGCTCCTGTAGGCCTTTACCATAACATATAAAAAAATACTAAAAGGAATATTTGCTTTTCAACTTAACTTAGTAAAAAAAAATTATTATAATAACTATTTAGGGTAAAAAAATTTACTATAGAGAATACTTGCTCTTTAACTTTAACTTTAAATTATCTTAACATATTAAAATTAATATAATATAATAAATATTTAAATTAAAAAAAATACTATAAAGAATACTTATTCTTTAAGTTAAACTTATCTTAACATTGTAAAATAAAATTACTATAATAAATATTTAGAGTTACAGGATTAGTGTTTATAAAAATAAATGAAGGCTTAATAATTTTCATAACACACTTTTGTTTTCAAGTGAAGCAATCTAGAATAGTAATTTTTAAACAATCACATAGGCAACCTACAAAAATTACATGGGTATTATTTATTCTTTTTGTTAGTTTTTTAGTTTTTTTAATTGATAAAACAACAAAAAAAATGTTTATTTTTTTTTACAATATTTTAATATATGTAAAAGATATATATTTTATTATATATCATACCTTGGCTTTAGAAATTTTTTAATTAATTCATTGATCCTTAGGAGTTCAAAAAGGTCAAAAATATCTTTCACAATGCCTTCCCATAGCGCTCTCCCACCCGTTATAAATTCAAATGATGGATCTTATCATACATAATTGTATGAAAGCACCTTTCCTCCTTTCCAACCCCAACCACCACTGCTTCCAACTACACCCATCATGGGAAATAAGTCTTTGATAGTTTTTATAGAGTCAACTTTGCTAAAAGGCTTTGTTGACTACCCTAAGCTAGCTATCTCAACTTAGGATGATCAAACTCCTCATCTAAATGACATACAACATGCACCTACAAATCTAATTAGGGCCTCCATGCTCAAGCCCTCACTATTACCAACAACACCCAATTACCACTAGTAACATGGATCTACCTTGACCATTAAAAAAAGACTCTAGTAGCTTGTAACCATGCCCAGCCTAGCTAGGATGTTATGGTAATGGAGGCAGAGGTAAAATTAGAACATAGGACCTCCTGTATCATCAAAGTTATGTCTCATCTAACTCCTAGATCGGATCCCAACCCTCTCACCCCTTCTTATTCTAACCTAGTGGTAATTTTTGATGAAGAATAAAGTAGGGTTGTTCTTAAATCAAAGGAATTTTTTTCTTATAGGGCTATTATTTATAGATTTATGGATCTCTATCCAAAACTATAAGATCTTAAAATCTAGATATCAAAGCAATATAAACCCCTTCTCTCAAGTAAACTTGATATTTACCCTTGTGATAAAGGTTTTTTTATTATTATTTTTCAATATATTGAGGACAAAAACAAAATTTAGGACCTACCTTGGAGCTTGAATAACCACCCCTTTCTCATGAAACCATGGTCCCATACCTTCAATCCCTTTACTGAACCTTTACATATAAAACCCATCTAGGTTCATCTTCCCAACCTTCCACTTTAGTTTTGGACATAATCTAGCCTGGAGGTTATAGGTAGATCTCTAGGTGGGTATCTATGAATGTTTCTAGATATTGATTCTTTCTCCCTCACTAATTTTTCTAAGATTTTGGTGAACATTGATACCTTCAAGAAAATTATAGAAAAAATCATCCTAAAATTTGGATACCACTCTTGGTCTCAAGCTATTAACTATGAAGGCTTATTGTTTCACTGCCATAGTTATTTTTGTACTGGGTATTTGTCCAAAAACTATAGCCTCCAAAGAAAAAAGATTCTTCCTAGTGAAAAGATTTTATCCCAAAAAACCTCTCAGTGCTACCTAAAAATGAAGAGTGGGTTACTGACAATGAGGATTTTCCCTATTCTTCTGAAGACCCTACTTCAAACAAGGAGCCCAAATGCTTGTCACAATCTGAAGAAGAATTGTTGGTTGATTTAATTTATCCAATGAAGCTTGTGCCAATTCTATCTTCCTTCTTAAAGGAGATCCCAAATTTAGATTCTTATAGGGTTGATACTACTCATGTAACAATAGCTAAAGATAAATCCTAGCCCTGTGTCCTAGTTGAAGAAACCACATCAGCCCTCTAGGTTGAGAATAAATAAGGATGGACAATGGTTTTTAAAAAAAAGGTAGAAAAGCAATGACCTACACTTCTTGTATGTCTCTCATTTTGGGAGGATCCCATGATAATTCATTAAATATCTATGGAAAAGGGGTCAGGTCTTTAGGATAGGTTTGGTAGAAACTTAATGAAAGTTTCTTAGTAAGTCTTTATCTGTTTGTTTTTGGTGGAAGTCCCTGTTGTGAGGGGATCTTGTCACTCATTCTATTGCCATTGGTAGAGGCATTCCATCTAAGATTTATTAATTTTTTTTTGGTTCTTTCCCTTGTTTAAGGCTGTAGGGCCTTTCAAAACTTGTTTTTTAACCTATTTAATAAAAAATATTTGTTATTATATTTTTATTATAATTATATTTTTTTAGATGATATTTATATTTCACACATTTACAATTATAAATTCTAACATAAGATGTCAAACTAAAATATTTGTTATAATATTTATTTCATACAACCTCATTGTAATAATTTCTAAGAAGAATTAAGACTACCTACAAACAAGTTAAATAAATTATGGCTTTGGTACCATGTTAGAATAACTAACAGAAGGAATCTAGTATTTATTTTAATATAAATAATAGATAAATAAATAAACTAATTAACTACATAACTTGTAAGGATGATGAAATAATACATGAAAAAAAGAAAAGGCACATTACACATTTTTAATGTGGGAAAATCTCAATGAGGTAAAAAAACCTACAAAACTTATTCTATTATTTGAGAAACATTTACAGACCCAGAAAATTCCTTCTTCATCCCACTTCTTCACAATTCTTCACATAAAATTTGGAGACCACCACTCCCATAAATTATAATATTATAATAATGAAATTAATATTACACTAAAGGTTAAAATACTTTTATAAGGTTGGTGGATAGTTGCAACCAACCAATCCACTCTTTTGAATTAACCATATAATTTATTACTCGTACAACCAATTTTTAAATATAAGGTTGTGTGTACATTATAAATATATTATTTATTTATTTTATGGAATAATGTGGGCCACAATGTAACCCCACAAATATTATTGTTCCAACAACGTGTTATTTTTGAACTTGTGCCTTAGGCAATGCACTCATAAAGTGAGTGGGTTGCTTGACTAATGTATCTATTTTAGGATGACCACTATAAATTATTTTTAGTATATTATTATTCAAGGCAGAACAATAATATGTATGATGCCCATTCACTCTATTATATGTACAATATTATTTTGATTTGAAGAAGATGTTTATGAGATAATTTTATCACTTTTTTTTAAAACATTTCCCTTAGAATTTCACTTGAGTTTTTATTAGCCTTTCATATTAAGTTTTGAATCACTTATTGTATATGAATTCTCATTTAGCTTCTTATTTTGATATAAAATTTTTTGTGCATAAACTTATTAGATGAAGACACAAACACATGATTAACACAAAAATATTTTAGATTTTTTATGTATGTAATATAATTTTGTAATAATGTGATCTTTGAATTGAAATGATTTTTTAACTCTTCTATGATCTGACCATCATGAGGATATGATCCTTAATGTCTTCACAAAAATAAAATATAGGTACTTTAGATTGAATATGAATACACACACCATCTAAAGGAGTTGTGGAAGATAGAGGGGTTTAAGGAAGGGTATATTGGTTACCTTCTTTTGTCACTATAGGATCGGATACCTTACCTTTAGAAGTAGTGATATCATAGGTCTCATTAGAGAGAAAATAGCTATCACCCTCTTGAGGGTTAAGAGGAGGCCTTATAGAATATTGAAGATATGATTTATCTTGTTCCCATGTCCTATTTGGTTTGATAAAAAAATGCATTAGTGAAGCTTGTGTAGAGATTTGGATAGTTACTACATCATAGTCATAATTTTTTTCATAATGGATGATGGAAAAAATAAGAGAATGTGAAAATGATAGAAATAAAATCATGGAAAAGATATTCAAACAAAGACAATACAAAAAAAAGGTTGGAAGCTAATGGAATTTAATAGAACCCTAGATTAAAAATAATGATGGAAATTTTAGATCTTAAATCCATCACAACAATATGAAAATGTTGAAAGATGAAAAATCCTAGGGCAAGCTAGGGTTTTCAAAAGAAGACTCAGAGGTCAAGTTCACTAAACATTTGACCCTATTTGGAATTAAGGGTAAGGAGAATATCCTAACCAACTAAATAAAATACTATTCAATAAGTAGAGTAGTTAAATAATTTAAATCCATAATATATTTTGGTATAATGCTACATTTTGAAAATATGTTAAATATACAAATTACAATACCGAATAGTAATTTAATTTATTATTTATAAATAATTAATAATACTTCATTTATTAAATGATATGAAATTATATTTTAAAAGTGCAAGTGAAAAAAATATTAGGATGATGCTCATCTTTGATTCATTAAATTATTGAAATCACCTCTTTATTAGCCTAGACACTATCATTTAAATAGGGAAACCATTATCAATGCTTCCATATGAAAATTTGCACTTACATTATATATAAAATAAATCTATTTTTATATAAAATCCACCTGCACATATTAGGGTTCACTATCACCTGGTAGATTGTATGTTTAGATCATGCACAATTTTTATATATCAGTGTATTTGAAAACCCTAGGTCTTGCAAATAGGGTATGTCAACTTGTAAAACAAGGGTTAGTGGGATCAAGTGGTGTTGAGTTGGCCTCAAATAACCTATTAATAATTTATTAGTGAATGTTGACTATATACCTAATCATCTAAAAAGAGTATCAGATTGATGTCGTTCTTATCCTTATGTGGGATTATGTGTGAATAATTGTAAAATATGCTATATGCAAGTACATGGAGTGATATAACATGTAACTTGAAAAATGATTATCATGGGTAACTCTTTTTATTATTAAAACCTATAACAATATTAATCATATGATTGGTATGAAAATAGGGAAGAATATGGTATTTTTTCAATCTTGAAAGGTGTGTTTGCTTGGAATTAGATAGATGTGTGCTTGAAAAGTACTTGATGATAGTGAATGGAATTCAACTTGTAATTTTATGACACCTTTTTAAATTATCTCATGGGATGGTTAAAATGATAATATAAGATAACACATACATGTTGAAATATTTGAAAATTTGAGTGTTTATGAGGTATAAACACTAGCATTAGAATTGGGACACTAGTTTTGACACTAATGTCCTAATCAAGATAGTAATGTTTAGGAAAATAGGAAGTTGTTGAATATATATGAATAAAAATGTAAGATATATATCAATTTTAAATCATATTATGGGCTATAAGTGATTAAGGTAATTATAATATCAATGTTGAAATATAAGATAAGAATTTAAGTATAATGAGATGGCAAAGGTGAGACTTTTGGATGTGGAAAGATCTTGAATTGAAGGGTTGATCTATGAGTGATATTTCCTAAGTGTACATGACTATTTTATAATATAAAATATAGATTGCATCTACACCCCCTTAATTAGTTGTATGGATCAAATGAGTAAATTATGGAATTAGTACATTATGTAATGAATTGGTGTACATTGGGATTAAGAGGCTACCCATTTATTATTAGTATATAGGTCTATATAAAGTATATAATTATCATTATAAAAAATATCAAGTAAGTTTTGAGTCTTTTATTTCTTACAAAGATATTGGATGTATCCCCCTTGAAGTCTAATTATGAATTTATTCCTTTCTTAAGGAGTATTTTATGGTGTTTCCATACCTTAAGGGTATTATTCTATTCATGAATGTTTGGGAATTATATCCCACCATTATCTCTTTTATTGTGTTGATCTACAAAATATTAAAAAAAAATCAAATATTATAAGTGTGGATCATTATAAGTGGTATTGGAGGTTTTATTTTATAATTTTTTTGGGTAAAACCCTCATTTTATTTTGAGAATTTATTATATCTTGCAATCTTTTGTTAATTTTTATACAATTTTTTATTGGAGATGGAGAATAATTCAAGGACCCCACAGTATAAAAATCAAAGTTTGATAATCATTTAGGAGTGAGTTATTTATTTTTTAGTGTTTGTCTTAAATTAGTCATATCATCTACAATTTAAATATTTTTTCTATAAAATGTCTATTGAAGTGTTATCATAATTGAGGAAATCCACAATATAAATTTTAGGTTTATTTGATAATTTTTGAGTAAGTTATAGTGAGTTTATGATTTTTCATAAATTCACTCTATATGCCATTTTAAAAAAAATACATTTTTTTTACTAAAGTTGTATAAACATTTAATAAATTTAAAAAAATTATATTTGGGTTTTGTGATTGGTTTTTAACTATTTATTATGATTTTAGGTTTGTTTTTTATTAACCTTAGTTTGTTTAAATCATGGAATTAAAAAAATAGGAGAGGATGATACAAATGTTATACAATGATGGCTCCAATCTGAGGAAACTTATTTTAAATCAATATATTTTATAAGATTTTACAGATTTCATCTCAAGGGTCATGTGTTAATATGATGTTGTGAGCTTATCCAAGTACGAAAGCAATTATCATGAGAATAATTGGAATAGGTTTTCCTAGATTGATGGGATATAAATTAAAAGAGGATGAAGAAGAGATATAAGAGGAATAAGAAAATGATGATGATGGCAATGAGCAAGAATATGCAAATTATGAAGATGAAAAATATCATTAACATAAAAATGATTTGGAGGAGGCTATACATCATGTATAAGGAGAGATGGAGGATTATGATGATGATAATGATGAATAAATTAATGATAAGGCTTCAATTAGTTTAGATTTAAAGAATTATGTTTTTAGTTTTATGGATGCATTCAAAATAATATGGTCATTATGTCAATAAACCCTAGCATAAACAAGTATAACTTCATCAACATAAATGTGACCTAAAATTTATAGGATCAAGTAAATAATATCAAGGAGGCTCAAATATACTGTAAGAAGATTCAATTTTTTAATATTTGAAGCTCATTATGGCCAAATATGTTCTAAATTCATATTTTAATGTTTTGGATATGGATGGTGTGGATATGGTTCTTGGATATCCTTGGTTAGAGACTTTGGGTAAAATAAATATTGATGTGGAAACATAATTCATGAAGTTTGATATAAGAAAAACATGATTTTTTACAAATATCACACATGTAAAGGCATAAATAAAGTTAAATGTAGAGGAGGAGGATGAATTTAAATATGGTCATATAGAGCATCAAGAATAATTAGATGAATAAATAATATGAGTAAATAAGAACACTTAATCTACTCAAGAAACAAAGGCACTACCAAATGGAAAGGTGGAATAAATAAAATAAAAAGTTGATAAGTTCAAAGTTTTAGACAAGGATATTGAGGTTGAAGAATATAGACACACACATCATCTTGAGAGGAAAAATTCATGGAGGAATGTCATAGAACATTAGAGCAAAAATAACTTTGGATATATATGGAATCAAAGGAATAACCAATATAGTTACACTTGAAATCCAAAGAATAACTACTATGGTCATGTATAGAATCCAAATATTGTAGTAGAATATGAAACATGGTATTAATGGATAAATAAGTATGGCTATGCATGGAAACCAAATAATAACTATTATGGTCATGCATGGAATTAGAATAGTGTAGATGGATATGTAACATGGAATCATAAGAAGAATTATTATGTATGGGAATGAAGGAGGTACACATCATCAGTAGAATCAAAGTATCATAGTGGTATTTATAAATAAGTTTTGAAAGATATCACCTATAAATATCACATATGGTTGGTTGGATGATTGGGTATGAAGACAAGTGTGTAATGATTTAAATCACACTCATTATTTAGTTTATTCTCATGTTTTTTGGATGTAACATGTTAAGAGGGAAATACATATTATGTCCCTATGGATGTGATATATTAATTTATATATATTTATGGAGATATCAACGTATGTCACATATCCCCTTTAGTTAGTTATATGGGTCAGATATATTGGGTCAAATTAGTAACTTATGAAATTAGTACATTGGGTATTGAGTCAACCTACATTAGGATTAGGAGGTTACCCATCCATTATTAGATATATAGATCTATATAAATGAGATAAATAACATTGTAAATGATATCAAGCAAGTGTCAAGTCTTCTATTTTTTACAAATATATTGGGCATGTCCCCCTTGAAGTGAATTGCATATTTATTCCTTTCTTAAAAATTATTGTATGGTGTTTCCCTATCTTAAGGTTGTTATTCTATTTCTAAATATACTAAATATTTTAGCATCTTATCCCACTAATATCTCTTATGTTATGTTAATCTATATTATATTCTACATAATTAAAATATTGAAAGCGTGGATCATAAAAAATAGGGAAATATTTACACCCAACCCCACATATAATATTTAAAAACTTGAAATATATGGAAAAATGATCATATGGAAAAATTACAATGTATAAATCATTGGGATGATATAGAAACAAAACATGAGGTACGAAAAAAGGGTAGGATAAATAAGGGAACATATAGAGAGTGAAAGGAGAAGGTGAAAAGTCTATAAAATTTGATAAATATAGTAATAATGCCTAATTTATACCAATAATTTTCAAGTATACAAGCATCCTAAAATCATCCAATTGAATGACTCATAAATTCCTTGGCACAATTTTCAAGTGTCTACAAGTGGTCCACAAGTTGATTCTTAAAACATATTATAGAATGGATATATGTCTTGGTTATTTCAACAAGGAAGTTTAACATCAATTTTATAGCTTCATTAAAATAATTTATTTTTTTTAGTATTTATTACTTCTAATAATAATTTTTGAAATATTTGAAGTTGATTCTAGGTCACTATAAGAATGAAAATTGAAGGATGAATCCATTTCTAATTTGAAGGCCATAATTAGTAAGGCTAGCTTTATGGTTGGATATCCCCTCATTTAACTTACTCCATTATCCTAAAATAAAAATGGATAGAATTTATATTAAGGAGATTAACTTCAAACCTTTATTTTGATGTTATTATCCCATTAAAGTTATGTAATGTTTTCTTTTCTTCTTCTAAACAAGATAAAATTATCATTTGTGAAGATTATGTCCACAATGTGAATATCATAAATCTCCCCTTTATGGATTATCAATTCAGGTGGAAGATCTTAGGCCTATGGAGATTATCAAAGTTTTTTCAAGATTGTTTAATAATCTTTAAATTAAATAAAACATATTTCAAGATAAAATTTAGTATGTGCCTTCTTTTGAAAATTTTTATAAGGATTTGGGGTCTACAACATATATATGTTATTTTGTAAAATGGTATCATCTCCTCTCTATAGGTTAAGGAGCCATACTTTCATTATAATATTATGATGGCTTGAATGTGAGATGATATTCTCAAAACCTATGTCAAAAATTAAAAGAATCTCCCCTTTATGGATTTAGATGGAAGATCTTAGGCCTATGAAGATTATCAAAGAGTTTTCAAGCATGTTTAATAATCCTTAAATTAAAGAAAATATATTTAAAGAGAAAATTTATCTTGTGCTTATGTTTGAAAAAAAATTTAAGGATTTGTGGTTTGTGACATATAGATGTTATTTGGAAAAGTGGTATCATCTCACTCTTTATAGGTTAAGAAGCCACACTTTCCTTATGATATTATGATGGATTGAATGTGAGTTGATATTCTCAAAACATATACCAAAAAAATTGGTGTTAGCTTGATAGGTTTGAGAGAGCAATAACCTTTTTTAAGGTTCCCCATTCCTGATTGGTGTGGGAATGGATATGGAAGAAGAATTTAAAATATGTTCATATGAAATTCTATTAATACATTGTAATGGATATTTATTTTTTATGAAGAATGATTTTAATAATTTGAAGAAGTATTTATTTCACTTGGATATTATATATTTCTTTTGTATTTTTTCTAGTTATGAATATTTGTCTATGAGTTTCTGGTTTCTTTTTGGGTAGTAGTTAATCTTGGAAAAATCTAAGGGGTAATACAACTCAGCATATGATCCAGGGGTGATTCATATGGATTTATGATTGGTATGTAAAAATTATCCAATTAATTAATCTCTTCTCACTTTTAAAACTATCACAAAAGATTATTTATTAGAGTTTATGTCAGAGGGTTGAGTTTTGATTCAGAGTTCTTTTTATAAATAGGGTTTTGATTTTGGGTTCCTAGTTGAGTCTCCTAATCATATATAGGAAGTTAAGGAATATTTGTTATTAAAATTTTAGTTTCTTAATGCAATTTATTTTTCATTTCACAGGAATTTGTTTTCTTAGTTTTTTTATGAAAAGGTTGTTTGGTTAAATATTAGATTTATAGGCTTATATATTTCAGTTGTTAATGTTGTAGAAATCAATTTTGGTTTCTTAATGTCAATGGTCTTGCACCTTTAAAACTTTTTTCAAAGATTTTTTTATTAATATAAAGGTGAGGGACCCTAACCATCTTGTTTATCAATCAAATAATAACAACAACAACAACAATAATAATAATAATAATAATAACTACTTTAACTTTTAAAATTTAAATAAATAAAAAAACAAGTTTTATTTTAAAAACATTTAGAAAAAAGTACACCTTGAACCAAAAATAAATATGAAGAGTAAAATACAAATTGGATATCCTTGAGAACACCAATATTAATCATTTATCATTCATCTAGGTTGTAACTAAATATAAAACAAAAATCATCATTAATCACTACAAAAAAGTTTAATGTACTAAATATGATAAATTATATATAAATTTATGTAATGATAAGAGGCATATGTAAATGTAAGGTATTATCATTGTAATTTATCCTTACATCCATGGTTTATACAAATCCATTAAATATAAATAAAATAATATTAATAGTCGATATAAATCATATATTGGGGTGATACAAAATATCTAGATCAAAAAAAATAGTTTGTTCCAAAAACCTTTTACATATATTAAAGACAATGAAAGCCTCAAATTTTAAATATTAATAAATAATCTATGGTAAAAGAAATAATAACTCACTTGATTCCAATTAAAAGGAAAATATAACTTAAAATAATCCTTAAAGGCTTATCCTTTATAATTTATGATATAATTATTGGTTTATCTATTTATTGTATCTTGTATGGGAGGTGTGTACTAATTTCAAAGGCTATTGATAGAATTTATTATTTGATAGAATGGAGTGGGTACACAAAAAAATATAACAACATACAATCATAGAAAAATGGCACATCAAAACATAAAAACTTAAAAAACATGACAAAAAAATTAAAGGAGGTTACTTTAAAATGGTTTTAAAAAACCCTACAAAGTTATAATTTCCAACAAATTCAATTTTTGGGTGAAGAGGGGTGTTGGTAAATAATTTCATCTTATCTACATGAATTCATGGAGTCGAGCGATGATTATGATCAACCCCAACCTTGTAAAATTAAAAAAAAATCTTGATAAAATGAAATATCTCATCCAAAAACTCAAACAAAACTTGAAGGACCTTACATGTACAATATTAGAACAAAATAAATTTACTGGGGAATAGTTATCACAACGTGGAAAATATATCAATCATATTACTGTGTATGGTGAAGGCATCTCACAATTATAAATGGAAATATCAAAACATGGTTTAGAGATTACTATTTAATAAGCACAAATTAGTTTATATGTAATTTAAAATATCCATAAAAGAGGTGCAGTAAGTAAGGAAGATCAATAAGGGATTACAACCAAACTTGAGGGTGTAGATACAAAATAGTCATGGACTCAAATGGTTTTGGGAAGTTTTAAAATCCATCCAATCATTGAGGAATAAATTTAATCTATAAATCAAATAATAAAAACAAAGATAATTCAAATTTTTAACCTTAGAGTTAGATGCCTTACCAAGGAAAATGTATCTTTAAAAAATGAATAACTTAATTTTAAACAAACTAAACTTTGAGAATTAAATAGAGAAGGAATGATATCTACTAAATAACTATCTAAGCATTAGATTCCACAATCTCCATGATAACTAGTTTCTTTGATACTAAAAAAGAATATCTTCAAATTTGAATCAAAGGTATACCTAGATGAGGACATGACCAACTAAAAATATGAGGAACTCAAGATTAAAAACTTCAAACTTTTGAATCCAATAACCAAGGTAAATTATTTGTTATGAGAAATGGTAAATAATAAATATGAAATAATATTCCCTCTTGGTGGAGTAAGCCATGTCCTACTAAAAAAGCATAATTCCATAAGTTGGATCTTTACTCATGCATCTATATCATTGAATAATAAAATTATGTAAGTTACATTTTATTCTCTCTAGACTCTTTGTGTGATATTATCTATGGAACATACTTGATCTTCTTCACATTGACTGATGAAATAAGAAACAAGACTTTACCCAAATAAAATTTCATGGTTATCCAAGTATAATATAATTCTTAACTTTATAGGTTTGGGTGGAATTTCATTCTGTGTATGTGATCTTATATTCTTCAAAATTTTTGTGGCTTAATTTAACTACCATGTATAAATATGTGGATATCAATTGATAGAGGAGCTTCACACTTGAATTTTTTTATATAATTTTTTACTTCCCCCCAATTTACTCACCACATGTTATGGAAAGAGATAATGAATAATCATTCATTACTATTTATCTTAAGATCTCTAATTTATTAGAAACATGAGATGTTATCTGCATAGCATAATTCAATGTAGATACAAATAACCTCCAATTCTCACATTATGATTACAGTTCAGATCCATTAAGGTTACAAAAGATAGGAGAAGAGTTGGACATTTAAAATTAGTTGACTAAACATTATATTAACCCTTATGGGAGACATTTGATCAGATTTAGTGAATATCATGACCTATTAGTGGTAAAGGACTCTCTTTATGGCTTGGTTCAATGTTGGTTTACCTAATGTGGTAGACTATGTTTTGACCAAAAAATATATTTTTTAGTCAATCTCTCATTTTCAATTTGGTTATCTTCCCCACCTTATAAAATTTCCACTAATTTCATTCAAGATCATACTTCCCACCCTTAGAGATGAAAATATTTCCTCTCATACCCACCATTGTCCAAATAATATTTATTTTGACCATAATTTTAATGATTTTTACATTAAAAATTGTAATTTAATGTCATATATATACATTATATTCATAACCTAGTTAAAATATTTTAATCTCTTTAAAATTATTTGGAATATAAAACTTCAATCCTTCCCTAATTTTATTCATAATCACCCCATTATTCATTCACTTCGATATTATTTTCACAATTCTTGGTTTGATGGTAGTTTTTCACATCTCCATAGGATTAGAACATACATCACTCACTAGCATCCCACATGAATAAGTATATTAGAAAAAAATATCCTTGTATCTTGTGAAATAAGAACAAGTTATATTTGAATAATAAAACAAGTGATACACTTGACATGATTATGTTTAATGACAATGTACTCACTAAAATTTGGTCATGAATACTTGATAATGTCATTTTGTCCCACTTTTAATTTAATTAACTTGAGCACTTAATCTAGACCTTTTTCTCCACCTCACTCTATCATAAGCAATTATATGTAAATATCCTTTTCTAAGTTGATTTTTTACACCTACATAAATGTAATTAATTTATAAAAACCTATCTAATAATCTATATGGACTTCCTATATCCTTAATTTTAAATGTTACCATTTAGGACAAAACTGATCAGTATGAGCCATTAGTGGAAGTTGGTCTTGACCCTTATGGTTTGACTCTGTTATTCACATTAATAATGACTAGTTTTAAAATTTAGACCCTCCCTTATAGATTGGTATGTACTTTTAGGATATATAGCATGAGGTTTTACATTTTTGGATCACTATAAAGGCACATCTAATTCACTTATTTTATCACTTATAAATTTCAATATTTAGACACACTTATACTATTACACATTGAGAAAAAATTCCCTATTCTTACCAAATAGTATTCTAATCTTTTAAATCAATACTTAGCCAAGTCAAAATCCTATTTTATCTAATTCAATAATTTAATTATCAAGTATTTAATCCATATATATATATGCATACATGTATAAAAAGGACCATCATTTCACTAATAACTCTAAGTGAGAGAATATTGTGGGATTGATTTCCCTATTTAGAGTATTGCATACATAGGCAATGATCAGTCATCGTGGGGTTAACTTGACCCATTAACTTCCCCCCCCCCCCTTTTTTACATGTTTTTAGATATTGAAATCCCTATTAGGGTTTAAACTTTTAAGAAGTTCTTTTTTAAGTTTTTGATGCACATCTAAAGGCCAAATTTTTACAAACATGCATGTTTCAATTAGACATAGGTGATTGTGCCCTGATTTTAATTATAATTTTCAAAGGATAAGATTGAACCATAGAGGATATTAATGGAAATATATCATGTCTCATTTTGGTAAGTTATGATTCTGAGCACTTACAGTCATATTTTATATTGTACATACATAATTTAATCTGATATAATCTTTTAGTCATGTCTTAGTCAAACATAGTCATCCTATAGGAATAAAATAACTAAGTATTATTATTTATTTCATAATTAATTTCTTTAATTAATTTGTGTATAATCCATTTTAGTAATTTACTTGTATTCCTATAGTTACAAATCATTTTACAACATTTGTTTCTTGTCTATTCATTTTATCTTAAATAGAGTTAATCACCAAGTTAATTCTAAATTTCAATAAAATAAATAAATAATTTTGGAAAACCAAGGACTTCTAAGGAAATTATAATTTGTCATATCCAAAAAATATGCCTGGTTTAATTATGCATCTTCTCTTTATGACATTTCAAAACAATTATCAATTATTGTGGGAAACAAATTATAGAGTAAGTATGTCTTCATGTATTATACGGTGCTACAAGTAATTTTCAAACTCAAGATAGGTAAACAAGATGACATAGAGAAATTAAGAGTAGAATTTATACATCGTATTCAAACTCAATTAGTAATACAAATTATTGATCTCTCTAATATATTGGATTCACATGGATTCCCACTAGATTGGGCATCTCATTAAATTTTTCCATATTGAAATTGGAAACCAACATGATCCAAAAATATATAAAACCAACATAGTTGGTCACAACTTGAGTAATCTATTTTTTATAATGATGGATAATTTGATTTTCAAAATTCTCAAAGTCCAAGAAAATTTAGATAAAAAGGAAATCATGTTTTAGACATAATCATAAAAATAGGCCATATTTTGATGCTAGATATATTATTGAAGAAGAAAGAGCACACAAGAATAATGTTCACTATTGTTTTATTGATTTTTATAAGGATTTACATTATTCCTAGAAAAATTTCAATCTAAAAACTTTGAGATATAGATTATAAAACATGTAGTTGTTCTTATGATGACACTTTATGAGAAGGTGTTTATCCAAGTTCAAACTCATGTTGGTTTTACAGAAGATATCAATGGCACCATTGGTGTTAGATAGGTTTGTCTGCTATCTCCAAATTTTATTTCTCTATACATATATGAACTAGAGGATATCATTGTAAGTTCATAGGAAAAATTGAAATTTGTATTCTTAAATCAATCCTATTTTATTATTTATTGAAAAAATTATTATCATGTCACATACTATTTTAGCCTTACAAAAACATATTGAAATTCTAAGATCATTTATAACTACTCATAGTTTACAAGTCAATGTAATTAAAATAACAATACAAGTTTAAAAAAAACTTTGGAAACTAATCTCAGTTACAAAAGAAGATTGGTTGAAACAAGTTTTTTCTATACTTATCTTGGTATGCCTTTTAAAGGACCTCTTTTCAGTATGATCCATGCTAAAAAATATAAAATATGTAAGGGGTATGTTTCACTTGGTACTCTTGAAATACAATGTTTCTATCTTCAAATTTAGGATATCAAAGAAAAATTATATATCTTCTAAACTTTAGTGTCACCAACATTATTGTATGGTTGTATGATTTATAGACCTAGAATTAGTGTATCAATTAGGATTAGGTTGAATGATTTAAATATATTAAGTTGTATGAACAAGGGAATATGAATGATTGACATGATCAATGTACATCTTTCCTACATAAAATTGGTATGGATATTAGTTATCTACCTCAATATACATTTTACATCAATACTCCCTACATTTTAAAAATATATATTCATAGATGCAGTGATGCAATATCATCTTAGGTGAAAAGGCTATCTATCATATCCTAGGATAACTAAGTCTAATTTTGTAAATAAGGATGTAACAATCAAGTAACACTAGGTGAAAACACAAATATTTTTATGAATAAATTTGGCATACAGGAATAATGGATAGGTTAACACACAATATTATGCTATTTGAGGTTATGTAAAGGTGAAATTTTGGTTCGTACAAGGCAAGAAAGAAGTGTGAATAATCTAGAACTTACATAATAAGATCAGGGTGTTAAAAAAATGCATAAGAGTATGATCTATGTATGAGGAATAAAACAATGATCACAATATATCACACATCATACATTTAATCATTGGTAAAAAAATATGAATACATGCACGAAACATTAAACGTA
>JARHVA010000266.1:242500-285000 GCA_037957365.1 Torreya grandis
CCATTGTAACTAAGATAATCCTATGGTTAAGCTATGAAAATGTGTAATTTATAATTCTATTTTACTCCTAAAATATAAAGATAATTTTTTTCACCTATACTTGATATATTTATGTGTGTTTATATGGTTTTGTGGTCAAACAAGTTATTCAGTGGTATCCCTATAATTACATCAGTTTGGTATCAAAACAAGGCTTTGAACCTTTGTGAGAATGTGCGAAGATCAAGGTTTATCCACCTATCCTAGATTATGAGTAGAGCACTCATAGAAATAGGATTGGTGATCAAACAAAGTAATAATATGTCACTTAGAAGAGTCAAAAGAGGTGCAATGGAAGCTAATGTGGATGGAAGACTATAGGTAGTATTAGAGGTGTTGTGCATGGTTCAGACATTACTAGATATAATAGAAGAATATATATTTCAAAGCTTGTACTAAGGGATGATCTAAGTGATGTTGAATAATAATATTACATTGAAGGCACAAGAGAAGATGATAAATGATATGAAGATTAGATGGATGTGGAAGAGAAAAAACTATTGAAAGGTATTTTTTAAATTGTCAGAGGCACAAATGTTGATGTGATATGTAAACTAGTTGAATATTCCACACTAATCTTCACTAAAACATATACTATGACTCAAAGCTCAACAAATCATTGGACTACTCTAGGATATTTTCAAGGATAAAATAGAGATAACAAGTGTTAGAAATGAAATGTAAAACATATTGCACATGAACATGAAGCATAATAATAATAAAATCACAAAAAGAAACATATGAGTTATCCTAGAGAAGCCCAGTGTGGGAAAAACTCCAATGTGTGAGGTAATTGGAATCCCCTTATACTATGTAATTCAAGAAATTTATAAGGTGATTTTAAACTTGACCTCCATATAAACAATTTGTTAAGAAGTGTTGTTATTGATGTCAAGTTTGATGTCATTCCACTTATGTGAAGGTTTATGTCAATTTATGTCAAGGTTTATGTCATTGATGTCAAGGTGCATCTAGTGAAGATGTGTGGTTTGTGGTCTATGAGGTATGAGTTTGTGTGTCTAATGTGATAAGGAATCCAGGTGACAAGAAAGAATTTGAAGGCAACCTAATGTCTCTATATTAAGAGATAATTTCAAGGAAACCTATTGTTTCTCTATTGAGATAAAATTTTAAGGAAACCTAATGATTCTTCTGAGGTTGATGTCAAGTTTCAAGTCAAGGTAAGCACATTTTGAGTACTAGTCCTTGAATACAAGGTGTCTTAAGAAGCCTAGTCATAACATAGTCATATCATGAGCATGTGCATGGTGAGCATGAAGAGATATGTGTAGAGATATGACATTATTTGAGGATCAAGTAAGTCATTTGAGAAAGTTGTATAATCATCAAGGAGTATTTCAAAGTTAGTTATCAAAGTTTCAAAATGCTTGAGAAGCCTAGTCATACATTAGTCATGATATATAAAGACCCAATGAGAAGGTTTGCGCATGGTGACCTAGTTATATGGTTGAAAAGAGGCATAATAGACTATATAAAGTTTATTTATAATGCATATGAGGAATTGGATCACTCAAGAGAGTTTCAAGGTGAGTCTATAAGGGTAAGACTTTAAGTCTAAGTTTGTAACTAGATTATTTATAGACCCTACCTGACCTAACGATTTGTCATGAGGTGTTAACAATAAATATTAAGGATGTTTGACATTGTTTTATAATGTGATATGTTTTTTGAACATGTATTTTAAGTTTTGTGAGCTTGGACAGTGGTTAGAAGGTCAGTTTCAAGGCCTAATGTGACTTGCAAGTCAAGGTCTAAGCAAACAAAGAGAGAAATGGTAGGCAAATTAGGTATGAGATTCATATTTCAATATAATAATGAGAATGTGAGAATTTTAAATGGTTTTATATGTTATATTAGGTGTTTTACCTAATCTTGGGGTCAAATTTTTAAGTTTTAGGCTTGTAAAAGTGTTTTAAGGTCTCATAAGTGCATAGAATGGAGTGTTCTCAACCCAAGAATAAATTTAAAGTGTTCATTGGAATGTGTAACCTTTGAATGATAATATAATATATTCATGGTATATTTTTAAGGGTCATATCTCAAATTTTTAGGCATAATTTTTTATTAAAGGCCTATGCTTTATGAATGATTGTTAAGACTAGAAGATGGTTTAAACCCTTAAAGAACTCTAATAGTGACCCGATATGAAATAAGTTATTATAAAGTGCTCAAAATGGATTGGTATGGCTAGTTAAGTGATTGGAGGTTTTATTAAACTCTCCCAAGAATCTCTAGGTATGATTGGTTTGTCAGGTGAGTGAGTATAACCTATAGGAAAGGCCTTGTTTATCATAGATTTATTATAATAGTCAGAGTTGACCAAATCAAAGTTACTAAATGGATGAAGGACAAATATTTTACATTTATTTTATTTCCATGGTGGTTTACAATTAGTTTATATCCATTATGTGTGCTAAATTTTTCATTTAAGACAACCTATTGCTAATAGGCTTAATGGTGCAAACAGTGAGAAAACCAGGCAAAGGTGAGAAGGTGATTTAGGATGTGCTATCATGGATTAAGGATTAATCAAAGTAAATTGAAACATTTTAAAATAATTTTAATACATTTTTATTTTGGATATAAGTGTTTGAGGTCAATGGATATTATTAAAATGTTTCTCATAAGTTAACCTATTTGGTTCAAATGAGACGAGGTACAAGACTATGAGATTGGTCTGCAAGACCAATATTGCTATTTGAAAATATTATCATTATATGTAAAAATGGTATAATAACATAATAATATTATCCACATGTATCAAGAGTCTATATAAATTTTCATATAAGTGTTTAAGGTCAAAATCACCATGACTAGTCTTCAAGGCAAACTGGCAGATCTAGGTAAATAAGTTGTAATGATGAATTTGAAGCTCTATGCCATGAGTTAAAGTATCAAATGCACATTATGTTTTTATTTTTTAAATTTATGTCTTATATATTATTTTAATATTTTTTTATATTTATTGAAATTTATTGAGATGATAGGGCCAAAATGGGTTTACTGGTTCAAGTTTGACTATGTGTACTAAAGACAACAAATTGGTCTGCAAGACCAATAGTTTCCATTAGAGATTATGATATTTTTATTGTAATTTTTTATGAGAAATTTTTAGGATAATTTTTATGTATTTTAATACCTTTATTTTTTTATTTAATGTGTTTTAATTTCAAGTTTCCATGATTGTGTTTTGAGACTAGTTGGCAGTTCAAAGTGAGCATTTTATAGAAAAGAGTTTGAGCTTGTATACCCTAACTTGTGAAGTATAAATCATATAGTGATGACCCTAAGGTCATGTAGCTTCTGTATATGTTATTTTTTTCCATAATTATTTTTATTAATTGTTTTTATGCTTCATTTTTTCAACATAGACTTTCTGAGTATACACAGGCCTAATTGTGAATAGTACTAATGGCATGCTTCAAATGGTGGTTTAAGCTAAAAGGTGTTATGGATCCTAGATGAGATTATAAGGGATATATTTGAGTGGAATATGATGTTTTCCTTATGTTTGATGTGTTTTAATTTTTTCCAAGGAAGAAAAATTGTAACATGTCCTAAGTAGACATAATGGGATTAGGTCTCCATGAGACCTAAAGATGAGATAAGGCATAATTGAGATAGGTCAGAACTAAAGGGACTCAAAGCACATTTGATACATGTTTATGATATGTACTAAGATATATTAATTGGATTATATAATAATGTAAATTTATTTTCTCAACCAAGAAGGATATGAACAAGAGACTTGTATAAATACAAGGTAGCTTTAGGCCTATTTATGTGTGAAAAGGATAAGCAAATGAGACAGTGGATTGTTAAGCAAAAGTAAATCTTGTAGACCACTATAATAGAATATAGGATCTATGATGAATATTTTATATAGGTTTTGTGTATGAGGATCAAGGTTATATGACCTGATCAAGTCAAGAAGAGGACTAGTTGAATGAAGAAGCCTATAAGGCAGTTTGAGAGGGATAGAAGAGAGAGAAGAGCTGAAGAAGGATATAATCATATTTTGTATGGGAAATAAATTGTTTTTAAGGTGATTAAGGGTTTCACATGGATTATTTGGTGATAATTCATATAGGGGGTTGGTGCATCCTTGCAATTAGGTTCTTGTTAAAGCCTAGTTGAGTTGGTGCTTAGCAGGTTGGAGTTGGTGTTCCATGTGAAGTTGGTGCTTCACTAAAGTTGGTGTTTATCTTATAGGACTATATTCCATTTGAAATATATCAATGGTTTTTTCTTCTCCTTGAGTTTTTACCACATATATGATATGTTCTTCTATTTTATTCTCTTGTATATTGGTGATTATGCTTGTTAGATCTATATGCTTGTTTGATTAATTCATGATTGCTTAAGTGAATTTGATAAGTAAGGTTTTGAAGACTAATTCACCCCCCCATCTTAGTCATTTTTATTCTAATAAAATTATCATTACCACTCTTTCAAAAAATTTCACACAATAATTATTGGCATTTATAAATACCTATTATAACTCCAATAGAGTTGAACCAACCATATACAACTAGGAAATGATGAAATAACAAGAAAAAAATCTCAAATTTTAATGTGAATCCAACTTCAAGACTTATCACTACATTTTATGATGTCCTTTGCATTTTAAAATACCTATATTTATTCTCTCTTAAATTTTGGGCCAAAAATATTAAATGAATCATCATTGATAATTGAATTTTTTAACTAATCCCATTCTCATACTTTATCAAATGAAAAAATTGCCATTATTTGTAGTTTGATAGTTATAAAAACCACCATGGTAGTTGTGTAAGAATAAGCTAGTATATAGGTGGTTACACAACCACCACCTACATACACTGATAGTTTTTTCATATATAGTAAATCCCTATATTTCAAGAGTAAAAACTCACTAAATTCATCACTATGAAGATGTCAAAATCACCCCAATACTGACAGACACTATAACATATCTAGTTTGATGTTTTGAATCTAAAATTTCTTATAATAATGTCTTAAAATCATGAATTACATATAATTTTTAATAGTAGGAACATATAGCATACATGAATAGTGCAAGAGGTTCCAAATTTGGATCATACCTCCCCTATTATAGGGTTTTTAGTCTTTAAAATCTTTATGAATTTTGTAAGTGAGTAAATTTATTCCATACATCATCTCTAAAATACCTCCTTTTTGGGTATCTAATCCATTAATACAACCAACCAATTTTCTTTCACTCCTCTTCGCATTGTTCTTTTCTCATTATTCAATAAAAAATCATCCTCTAATTCTAACTTACTATTTTGAGCAAGGTATTCAATTGAAGGTAGTAACAACTCTTCATCTTCATTGTCTAATGTAGAAGGCTCAAAAAGACATAAATTTTCAACTTTGACAAATCAATAGATCTTCATATGAGGAAAATAAAGTATAGAATCATTCTTTCTCATTTGTTCTATAATTTCAAATGTACCATACCTAAGAGCCTTAAGTTTCTTAGACTTACCTTGGATCCTTTATCTACAAAATTACAACCATACCATGTGTCAAACAAGGTAACTATGCTTGGTATTATGTTGATCATGTCTTACTTTGTACTTGGCTTATGACTCCTTCAAACTCTATTTCACTTGGATGTTAATTTTGTGAATTTTCTCAATGAAATTTTAAGTTTTGTGTACCTATTGATCCACCTTCTCATTACCTTTGTATTGGTATCTTATAATGAAATCAAATAAATATGGAGGTAAGTAGCCAAAACAAGTTTTAAAAGGAGTTTTAGTAGTATAATATTGAACTTCATTATTGTAGGAATGTTAAAATACACCAAATATTTATCTCAAGACTTAGGATACTTCCTATTGTACCCTCTCAAGAGATGTACAATTGTTTTGGTCACAACCTCCATTTTCCCATTGGTTTGCTGATGAAAAGTGGTGGACCATTTTAACTTAGTATCCTTATTTTCCCATAATCTATCCCAAAACCTAATAATAAATCTTGATTCCTAAACTAAAATAATATGACTAGGTAAACCAAAATGAACCCAGACGCTATAAAAAAATAACTTAGTTGCTTCACTACCTTTAAGGGTCTTTTTACAATTAATTAAGATGCACATATTTCTAAACTAGTCCACAACCATAAATATATAGTCATACTCCTTCCTTGACATAGGCAACCCACCTAAAAAATCCATTTAAATGTTTTTTAATGGCCTAGAAAGAACTAGTGATGATATATATAAGCTTGACTTTTTATTACTAGGATTAATTACACTACATAATACACATCCTCTTATGAACTTGGAAACATCTACTTTCATATTAGGACAATAAACATATGTATAAAAACGTGAAAAAATATAGTTAGCACCAAATTTTCATGCAAATTTTAAAGTAGGTACTTCCATCATTAGTTGAAATGTTTCCTCCTTAGTAATCAAAGCTTACCCAACTTGTAGTGAACCCCATTTTGGAGATATAAATTCTCCTTGGTCTTAAAACAAGTGCTTTCAGACCTATTTTATTGAATAAATGGCTCCACAAAATTATCATCATTCTCATATCCCTATCTATAATACTCACACATAAAAGGATAAATAAGACTTATGGTTCCCATGGTTGAAATCAAAGGAAGACTAGATAACATATCAACTAGTTTTTTAGTCACACCTTTCTTATATCTAATAACCAAATGAAATTCTTATAAAAATACCATCATTTATAGTGTCTAATTTGTTGAATTTTAGTTTTCACTTGTAAATATTAGAGAGGTTTCTGATTTTTATCGATAATAATTTCCTTACCCATGAGATAGTGCTTCCATTTATTGAATTATTGAACAATAACATACAATTATTTTCCATATGTAAGATATTATAATAACACTATGAAATTACTCTAAATTATAACATATCACCTTATTTCCTTGAATTATTACAACCCCTATAACATATTCAATAGCATTTGTTTTCACATCAAAGGGTAGCTACATTTTAGGAAAAGAAAAAAACTATAGCATATATAATTTATTATTTTTGAACATATCAAATTCACTTTGTTTCTTATTACCCTAATTAAAATTCTCACCACCTATTATAACGCCATGAAAATTTGTAGCTATGGAATATAAATTCTTGATTAAATTCCTTAAATATTAAAATACACCAATAAATCCCCTTGTCTTAGTCATATTAGAAGTATTTTGCCAATTCATGATGGCCTCTACCTCATTTAGATCAATTTTCAATTACCCATCTCCAAACACATCCCCCAAGAAGAGAAGTGATTTTTTATAAAAATCACATTTATTATCCTTCAACATTAACTTTGAAACTTCAAAACCTTACAAAATTGTTTAATATGATCAATATAATCATCAAAAGTTCTATGAAAACAAAAATATCATCTAAATATATAATGAAAAATGAATCAATAAATGGCATCATTACCTCATTCATCAACCACATTAACTTAGGTGGTGAATTGCATGTCCTAAAATGTATAACTAACCACGTGTACAACTCTTCCCTTGTTTTGAATGTTGTTTTCCAAATTTACTCTTCATTAATCCTCACTTGATGATACATAGATTTCAAATCGAGCTTGGTAAAATGCTTGGCATGATGAATTTGATCAAGAAAATCATTGATCTATGGTTATTTATGGTTATCTTATTAATTTATCTATAATTAACACACATTATCCATGAAACATATTTATAAGGTACTAAAATAATAGGAGAAACACATGGATAAGTACTAGGATGGATTACACATTTATTAGTAAAAGACTATATTTTTTTTACTGGATTGGTGACATCCTTCAAGGACTACCTACATAACTCAATAGTTGGAAGTGGATTTTGTTATAGTAAATGAATTTTGTGCTCAATAACCCAAGCTAGTGGTAACCTTGTAGACTCATGGAAAGCCTCATTGAAATTTTGCACCAAATCTTACATACACTTCTTATATTTTTATTAAAAATGATACAATAATTCTTATGTTTATCCACTTTTTCATCTTCAATATCTCTCAAAATAACTAAATAAAACTTTCCAATTTAATTAACAAACATTTTATATTCAAAAGCACTAAACAAATAGATTTTGGAATCACATTTTTAGGCTCAAATGATGTATCTATTTCCATCATTAGCCAAACATTATTGTTTGTATATCCTCATGAAGATAACATCCTAGATATACATGTAAGAGCTACCAAACACTACAAATCACACATCAAGAAGAACAACATCCACTATAACTTCATCAATGAAATGTGAATTAATACCAAACATAACTTTATATTTATTATTCACCTTGGTGTTTACACCTTTATTCACCCAACCCAAGTAAGATGGGATTACATGATTTTAAGTCTCAAACACCAATTTTTCAACTAACTCCTTCCTTATCAAATTTTCTTGTGAAAAGTATCAAAAATATCATATGATTTTGTTTTCCTTATTTGAATTTTAATATGGAAAATATTATAAACTTCACTCTCTTAAGCACTGCTAGTACCAAAATAGACCTCTCTATTAATGTAGGTGAAACACATTGTGTCATCCACATTAGATTTGCAACTAATATTCTCACCTTAGAGAGAGAGAATAACCTTATTCTTCTTATTTTTATTAAATTGATGAAAATCAATATGGAACTTCCAACATTAATATTTGGAATGATTATCAACATCAAATTTCCCATAATTTCATTTAGTATACTATTTATAAATGGAAGTAACATTATTACTACTACTTTAGATAAAATAGTGGCATACCATTTTTAGTATTTGCTAAGGTGTGATTTATTATGTGCACATAATTATTAAACATACAAGGTTAGGTGTAACTTTTGGAATGATCCCACCTTTTACTCCACTAATAGTCTATCACTCACATATTACTTTTCCTATATATGAACTTTTATATGACTATTATGAGGTGTGAGGAAAGGAGGATAATGAAGAACCAAAGGCATGAATATCTAAATGGAAGGTGTAGATACTTTAAAGGCAAAAGGAGGAGATATATCATGTATTGGAATCTAAGGTGGTAAATAAGACACACAAAATGGAATATAATAAATCCCTAGTGAAGTGGAAAAATCATGTGATATAAGATGCAACCTAGATAGATATTAAAAAAATTGGTCATTATGGTCATACTCTCAAAGACTTAAACTTGTGTACTGGAGCTTACATTTCAATTACTCAAGATGTTTGATGTAGGAGCATCACACATGTAAAGTATTTATTGAATAAACTAGGATTTCTATGTATAATTTTATGAATTAGGGTGTGATGTGTAAGGGGCACTAGGCAAAAAATTTTAAATACTATGACAAAGGAAATTAATGAATAAGAACAAGGAATAGGTCAATGCAAAGGATTATATTCATCGAGGTTATGTAAAGGTGAAGTTTTGGTTTTTTTAAGGTAGGCAATGAATGTAAATTTTTAAGAAATTACGTAATAAGTACATGGTGTTTATCATGCATATAGAAATTAACTCCTAGATAATATTTGATCCACCCATGGGAATATAAAATATAAGGTAATTAGATATTGTAGTGTCTCATTGCTAATTTGATGCTATGGCATTTACTAGAGTAAATAATTATGCCCCTATTTGTAATCATGAATTGAAATTTTGGGGCTTGGTAAATAAAATAATGTAGGTGCACTACCCACTTATTGTTGATGAAATTATGTGTACTCCTAGAGTTAATCAACACACTCACTTCTTTTTTGTATGATTAGTGCAAGGGGAATTAAATAAAACTCACAATCGATCGATAATGTGTGTAATCATTATTTCACTAATAGGAATAAATGCACCAAAATAAAAATTCACAAGGAAACCAACATGTGAAAAATGATAAGGGAATAAGCATGATGTTGACTATAGGCCTGACACATAATCCTATGACAAGGTAACCTGGGCTTATAGAATGTACATGGAAGGGATAGAAGGTTCTAATGAAAAAACTAACATATTTGAATTTAAAACAATACATTTTGAATTTTATTAACCAACATGTGTTTTAATATGAAATAGGTGGGAACCATGAGCCACAAATCTAGGAAACATCTAGAATCCCAAATATCACACACACACAAACATGGATGAATAAGAGGGGAAGGATATCCTTAAGAATAAGAATAAATTCTACAAGATTTATAAAGGTGAGTCAAGCTAGTAGAATTTAGGATTTATATTTTAATGTATTTAATATTTTGAATGCCATTATAACTGAGCTAAGGCTATAATTAAGATTTTAAAAATGTCTAATTTATAATTCCATTTATTTCCTAAAATATAAATAGATATTTTTGCATATGTTCTTAAAATATTTGTGTGTGTATTTATTTATCTATATGGTTAAATAAAGTTTTCAATAAAAATTACCACAACTACATCAAACATCAAGAATGAGATTTACATATCCTACATGAAATCAACTTGGATAGAACCATCAAAGTCATTTTTAACAAAAATGCACTAATTTTCTTTCTTGCAATTTCTTGTTTGAAATGTAGCCTTATTAACTTGTTTTGGTTATTATTGGACAATAATAATGATACTTGTGCTAAAGTTATTATGAATCCCATAGCAAATATTCTTATTTGGATCTAAATATACCAATTAGATGTCATTCAATGTATTTTGGTCAGTGATATATGGTTTAGATTTATTTGATTTGGAGGTAGAGGATTTGATTTTAATTGGTGGTAGATAATATTTATCACATAAATCTTGAGCATGGTCATCTCTTTTTCATTCTTATTCATTTTGTGTCTATATATAACTATATAGGTTTATTGGTATTAGACACAAGTAAAATGAATTTAATAGGAAGTGGTCATGGTAAATATTTTATTAGAAAATGACATTAAATGTGGTATCTATATGGGAGAATATTTTGCTCATATATCTCACTAGCCTTAATGGACCAAAAAAGCAATCAATGATTGACCAAATTTTATCTACTTATCAAACTGATGGATTTTTTCAAGTGAAATTTTAATTTTAATTTTTTTCATTTCCTCATTTTATTTTTCTAGAAGATATATTTTTAATGTTAAACTAGGTTTCAAGGTGGATGCACAAAGTTGGGGAAAAATAGGTGACAAAATTGGGAAGATTTTTCTTATCAAAAGGTGTATGCCATTTTTTAAAAAATTATGTGCCTATTTTTTCTTGGTTTGGTCCTAAGCCTAAATGGAATACACCCTTTTTCACAAAGGATGTGATCTATTTAAAACACATGTTTTAGATGGAAATGTAAATATTTCAAAAAATATGAAGGAAAGGGTGTATACCCTATGCAGTATAAAGGGTGTATGCCCTTTGATAAGATATTTTTTGTGTTATTGTTTTTTTATGTTAGTGTGAGTATATATTTAGTGATATAATGTTAACACCATTCTAGGTGGTGATATTCCCATCGAGGCCCTATCATACTCTAAGTATGACTTGGTCCACAATACAATAAATTATGGGATAACATAGGAATGGTCCCCCAACCATAAATATATTTTGGGAACCATACTAAAGGCCCTATCCTTATCTAAATCTTTATTTACCTCATAATTGAAGGGAAACTTTCCCTACGTACTTCATCTATGCTAAGGTGTAAGTAAAGAGAAGCTTACATTATTGATATATAACTTTGATTCACCCAATAACATATCAAAGGAAGATTTCCTTTCTGATAGATATAAAGTGAGTAATACATATCTTTCAATGGAAGTTTGCTTATGGATAGATTTATTTGTTCTTTACCTCTGTATTTAGTTATACCCTACATGATAAGGCAATGGAATCTTGCTTCTCGATATATAAATTTGTTCATGTCCTACCTACTTTCCTTTCTATAATATATTCTTCACTATTAGGGGAAGCATGAATCCTAAACTATATCTTGAATATATTATTTCCCTACCTACTTATTTATGCATGTAGACACCTAAAACTAGCCACCGAAAACCTCCAACTAGGCTTTTGACCAATTCTTACCAAAATGCATAATTTGGCCTAAAAGAACTAAAATGCATTAAAAGAGTTGAAATTTTTCTATTCAAGTGCCGATTTTTTCCAGGGTATCATTAAATGGGGCAATGAAATTTATGAAGCAACTAACTTTGATTAGATCATTTTGAGTCAAAATGATATTTTTGTACCTAGGTACTCTGGATTGCTCTTTTCTATCAAATTTATTGCTCGAGACATGTGCCTTTGTTATTTTTTGTTGGAAACATCATAAATAGGAATAAGGTTATAATGCATATAATATTGACTTCCAATTCTAATCTAGTCAAATTTTGAGTCAATAATACAAAATTTTGACAAATTTGATTAATTTGTGCACAAATTGCCAAGGTTTTGTATCAAAGTTGACTTATCATGTTTAAGGCTAATTAAACCAAATCAAGAGCTTAAGTTAATTTTCCATGGAAATTTCTAAATATTTATTTTAATAAATTTTTATTGAATATCTACATCACCAAATGAAATCATTTCTTGGAAAGACATCCCTAGGCCATAAATGCATAAAATATCTCATCAAGCCACCCCATGCCTCATTAAGACCCTCCCATACCTCATCAATGCCTCCCATGCCTCTTAAATTCCCATTATTTACAAATATTTTATGGGGGATATTTATGAATTTAATTACATAATTTGGATTAATTCATGGCCACACATCTCAATCTTGAGATGGACAGTCATGGTTGATCCTAAACTATTTCAAAAATCTATAAATAGGAGGCCTTGCCTATTGATTTTTAAGCTCTTTTATTACAAAATTATAATTCCTAAATTAATTAAAAATAATTACATATTAGTTTTATAATTCCCAAATATTGAGCCAAGCCAAGCCAAATCAAAGCTAAACAAGGTGTCAAAGAGAGATGGAGGTAGCCACACATTATTGATGTAGACTTCATGAGAAAAAACTATGCAAGACACTACAACAAGAATTTTGGATCATCTAAGGAAGGTGAAATAAGGTATTTATTTCATGTTTTAGTTTTGTTTTATATTTTTGTTTTGTTAACTAAGTTCCTCCTTTGAGATAGGCTTAGGGTGTTACTTTAGTGTGTTTTTGATTGATTTGTTTTATTCACTAACACAATACTAATCTCTCCTTATTGCAATATTATGTCAAAAAATGGCATGCCCAGTGGGAATTAGCCTCAAAATTTTGGTCAAATTTCACCTACAAGCAACCTACTAACCATTGCCATGTAGAATTTTGGAGTGTGGAGGTAAACAAAAAAAATTGAGCAAAAATATGTTTTTTCATAATCCATAGTTTTGTTCTCAGGACTATATAACTTGGCTCAATTATGTGCCCAACTCATCCTATATCACCCCAATTTAAACCCAACTCAACCCCAATTCACCCTGACTTGACCTTGACTCAAACCCAACTCAGCCCTAACTTGGTCTAACTCACCTCGCATCAACCACAACTTGGCCCTAACTCAGCCCTAACTCACCTTGACTCACCCCGACTTGACCCTAACTCACCTTCCAACCTAACTCGTCTACCAACACAACTTGCCTATCAACCCAACTCGATTACCAACATAGCTTTCCAACCAACCTAACTCAACTATTAAGCTGAGAGCTCATTTTTTAAATATTATTATCTCATTCTCTAAAGTACTTCAAAGCAAGCAGTCCTAATCTTGTTTTTACAAGTTGCAAGGATGGTTTAGAATTTAATGTGGGTGTTTTTACTAGTCATACACTTCAATTTGGAGTTTAAAAATAACTTGGTTAAAATTATGCACACTTCAAATTTGGTGCCTAAAATGAATATTTAACATGCAAAAGTCTTGAACACTTCAAAATTTGGGTTTAAAATAAAAGTATGTGCTTATTGTTTAATTTAGTCTTTTTTGTTTTAATTTTTACATATTTTTACAACTTAAAACCAAGGGGTTAAATTAACACCACCTAATACTTCATTTGGTGCTTAAAATTGAACTCACTTGTCAAATTTTATTTTCAATAGTTGTTTAAAATTAGAATTTAATTGGTAAAAAGAGGGATGTTGCGTGTATTCTCTTCTATCTATCCCCTTCGGGGAACTTTTATAATCAAAAGCATCATCCTTATTGCAAACATGCCTAGTCTAAGCCATAGAAATAATGTCATCTAAAACACTCCCTAAAAACTCATAATATTTTGGGTGATCTTAAAGTGACCCTAAAGTCTTCTTATTAGTCATTTATTTTATTACATCTTAACTTGCAAGGGGGACTTCGTTACCTCCTACAATTTTTATAGGGAAAATTTGACCCAGGGTTTCATCTCCTAGCATTGACTTTAACCACTCCCATTAGGATCAGAGTTTTGATTGGTTAAACCACCTTCTACTTTTGGAATTGCACACAAGATGTATCTACACTTTGTACATCACACTGTATTGAGAAAGTGACAGATGTAGTGGTTTAAAAAAAAGACCTTTTTACAATAATCCAAATACTGTGGACACCCAGTTTAAGTGAATTTATTTTTCAATGTTTCGTGAAAGTCATTAAGAAATTGATCCATCTAGACATTTAAAAACTTTTAGATCTTAGACACATCCCCACTTGTCGCGGAAGTGTTGTTGGTGCAAGGTGTACCTCAAGGTCCATGTCATATTACTATCATTTGAGAGAAGGGGGTGTAAAAAACTTACTATATAATGCACATTTTACTTTTTAGATGAACACTAAAAGCCTCTCAAATTATATATATTGATAGATTTCAATAGTATTAAGCAACCTTGTCAGTTTAGGACTTAAGAGTGATTAAACAATTGGTTTTGTCCTAGATTAAAGTCTTATTTTGAGTCAAAACTTGGTGTGAACAAATAATACAAACCAAAACACCTAGTCCTTATTTTCCTTTTAACAAAGAGGCATTATGTTATCCATGTGAATCATCAATTTGCCTTGTTTAAAGTTAATCAAAATTTGGAGTCATATCATCCAGTTTGGCATAGTTATGTTACCTAATTGAGTCTAGACTTTTACCAAACATTGTTTAAAGTCCTTCATTTTTAATCTAAATTTGAAATTTCACCTTTCAAAATTTCATAGTGTTGATGTCTTAAGTGGGTTCACCGTTTGCACTAAACTTGAGGGAACTTAGGTTCAATTTTCAATTTGGGTTGAAGGCCATTTAAGACTCATAATCATTATCACCACTTAGTAGACTTAAGTCATTTTTTTCTAAACACTTGCACTTTGAGTCTATACACCAAACATTTTTGTGTTACTATCCTATTTCCATTAAGATCATTTGAATAAATACTTTTTTGCCTTAGAAATATTTTCAAAACTCTAAAGGTATGTGTGTCATTTGAGTTAAGAAGGGTAATGTCATGCTACCAAATTTGTGTAAAACCATATTTTCCTTAGAGGGATTTTTTTTAAATAAACATTTTGTCATGTCTTTTGACTAGTCTAGCATTGTTATTCTACCCAAAACAATTCAAACATTGTTTCATAGACCTCTTTTGCATAGAGTTCAAGTTTGTACACATTTTTCAAGCCAATCCAGGTATACCTTTGTGAATCTTTATCTAGTATAGTTATATCATTCATATATGTCTAGCCTATTTGTCAAAAGAACCAAGCTTTATACCATTATTTATGAGAAAACAAACTATCTCTAAAGTTTCTTTTGTTTCATACCTTAAACCTCTTTGATCAAGTTTATGTCCAAGAGTCAAATGCGTAGTTTTTGTTATAAGTGTTTCAAATCCATTAGATTAAAATTTCATCTATTTTGAAAGTCTATATTTTGATGTCATTTGGCCAAGAGTCCTAGCACATGCCTTGTTTGAGCCTAGATTTTGATGTTGCATTTGGCCAAAAGAACTAGCAATGGTTTATTTCCTAGATTAGATTTATTTGAAACACTTTGACCTTAGAGTTTGAAATTTTGATTTTCAGTCCATTTACTTAATATTTTTTGTATAAGATGTGTAATGTTAGATACTTAATGTAAGCTTGTTTTATCACAAATCATTGCCTAAACGTTTCCATTCTTTTGATGAATCTAGACCAAGTTTGAACTTCATCTTTTAGGCATTGTCTTTTTAGATTTTGTGGAACTCTCTTCCCTTTCTATCACAAAAACATTCACTATGGATCCCAACATGTATTCCTACACTTTTAGTGGACTCATGTACAATCCAGGGATTAGTAATGTGGTTGTGCAAGAAGAAATGGTGTGAGACCCATATGTAAATAATATTGATTATGAAACAAATCCTTATCCCTCATATAATACTCAAATAGGGGAACAAAACCAAGATCCATTGGCTAACTATTTGGTTAATATGCCACCATATTTAGAATAGGACTAAGAACAAACTACACAATACCTAGGTATGATACTCATAGTTGAAGATCCAGTTCCTCAGTAATCAAACTCTATTAATACACCTTCTATGTATGATCCATTTTTGTTTGAGAATCAATTTTTAGAGAACAAAGATGAGATTTTGGTTAGAACAATACAACTAGGGGCTAAGTTTCTAGTGGATTTCCATCAGGAAAGTTTACTAAACCTAGTAAGAATGTCTCACAACATATTGTATAATCAACAAGCCTCTTCTAGGAATCCTTTAACTCTAGTCTAAATGATGTATTAGGAACCTAATTTAGCTAAAAAAGGAAAGAACCTCATAGAAGACCACTTTAAACAAATGTAGATAGCATATCAAACCTACATGAATCTAGCATGCAATTTTAATCAAATGACCATGGTGAGTAAACTTATTATTAACCTAGTTCCTTCAATAAGATTTTTGATAGAGTTAACTAGTCAAGATAATCAAAGTTTATACCCATTTACACAAAACACTTTGGTACATAAATTGTTTCATATGGCAATTATCTAATAAGTGTCTTATGCTTCTATGTAAAATAATGATCAAAACATAGTGTACAATGCATAAGCAACATCCAATCTAAATCAAAGTGATACTAATAAATAAATAACTAGTCAAAAACATATTCCTTTAGTTAATATCATAAGTGGCTCTGCAAACCTACGAATGGGAGATTTTGCACCCCAACCTCAACCAGCTACTTTATCAAGTGCACAACCTATAGGATCAGGTAGTCAACCAACCACCAATGTCATGCCTCAATAATAGAATGCGATTAATCCTACTCCTCCTCAGTAGGTGATAAGTAGAATTCCATAATAACAAACACAAATAAATATACAAATGTAGTAGAGGCTAAACATATTGCCACCTCAACAAGGGGAAACTAATGTTTTACCTCATCAGGTAGTAGCAAATGTACCTTCTTCTTCATATACCAACATGCTAATTCAAAACTAAATGATGTTTAATCAATAGCATATTCATGTTGGTCAACAACAAGTGACAAATCTCCATGTATCCACTTCCCAACTAGGATTCATGCAACAAGGGGGTTCTAATGTCTCTCAAATACCTACTAAAAAATAATTGCCTTTTATGTAGAACATACCACAAGTTCAAAGATAGGATCTTGGCTCACAAGTTTCCACTCAATAGTAAGGTTTGAATAGTCAACAATAGGTCCCTATTCAACCACAATAGGAACATTATCATTAAATCCCTCCATCCTAACCTCAAAATCCTCCAAGTCAAACTTTCATTACCAAACTAAACCAGAATATCACACAACCAAATGTACAGTTTCAATAAGTACATCCTAATCCATGTATGCATATTCCTGGTTCATTTCACAACCAATCCAATGTATACCAAATACCCCCATCATACCCTAGTCAAAGTGCTTCAAATATGACTACCCAACCATCTACCTAGGCCAATATTCCCACAAGTTTCCCAGAGAAAGGTTTGCAACAAATGAAGGATGCAATCACCACCATCCAAGTAGGAAAATAGATTGAAAAGTTTAAGTTAGATGATGTGTGTTCCTATCCTTTCAATATGGAGTACTTATATATTTTATTTCCTCCATGATATGAGCCACCAAAATTTGATAAATACAAGGGGAAAAGTGACCCCAAAACCCATTTAACTAAGTTCTTTATCCCATGCCAACCTATGGTATATAGTGATATATAACTTGTATTTTTGTTTCCAAGGAGCTTAGCAGGACAAGCCTTGGAGTCATTTTTAAATTTGCCCAAGAATTCAATAATAGATTTTGATGACTTTTCAAAAAAGTTTGTGTAACACTTTTCTTATAATATCAAGCATGAAATTTCATTAGTTGATTTGATGCAAGTTAAACAAAAATTTGGTGAGAGTTTTGCAAGTTATCTATAGCAATGGAGAGAAATTTCAAGTTGATTCACTCATAGTTTATCAGATAAATAATTAGCTATTATATTCACTAAAAACTTGCATAGTGAGATAGCCTATCATCTAGAACTGTAATGTTCACATACCTTTAAATAAATCATTAACAAAGGTTTGTTGATCGAGAAAATTCTCATTAATAAAGGAGTCATCAAGCATAATTAAACTAATCAAAACCAAGGTACTAATCAAGGAAGTATCCAAAACCAACATCCAATCCAAGCACAAGCTTCATAACTAGAACAAGCCAATAACCAAGATAAACTAAAATAATTCAACCATAATAGGAATGTTATGGGAAATGGAGTGATAGAGTCATGTCATGTCTAAATGGTGCAAAAATCATCTGCTCAACTTGCACCACCATTTTAACTTACTCCTACCGAACAACCTCTTTAACCAACACCACAAACACAACAACCAAGACTTGTGCAATAAATACCATAACCTTTGTCATTACTAAACCCTATTCCAAGGAAAATAGTACCTACTCACCATGTTTTTAGTGACCTTGGAAAGCATATTGAATATATGTTTCATAAACTTGATTTCACTAATTTGATTAGTTGGCTTATACCAAAGCATTATCCCCAAGGCATTCCTTATCCTGATTAGTCCCATGAAAATGAATTTTGTGAATATCATCGGGTCAACGGACATAATTTATGAAGATGTATGCAAATCAAGAATTTGATTGAGAATATGTTAGAGAAAGGGGATATGACATTGGATGGTGGTACTTCCACCTCTAATTAGACTCTTGGGATTTATCAAAACCCTTTTCCCTAACACAATAACCAACAATCATAGAAACAACAATGGTAACAACAGCCAATACAATAACAAAATCAATAGTATCAAAATCAAAGGCCAAACTAATAAAACTAGAAAAATCAATAGAAAAACCAATAATGTCAGAATAATGGATAAAACCAAGGTTAGAATGGTAAAAACCAACAAACCTACCATGAAGTTTCACATGACTACAATAGGGTTGTAGGTCATATTATAGGGGGTAGCATTAATACCATCTCCATTAATCATAGACCGAGCACCAATCAATCTAGACCATTTCTAAATAATGCCACTCAACCAGATTACATGGATAATCCTTCTTTGATATAGGATTGTATGTAGGCAAACTAGAAAACTAGGATTTCCACTTTTTAACGTTGTATCAATAACTTGTCCTCTCCCCATGACCACATACAAGTGCACGATAACCAAGACTTGTCATATCTAATCCCACACCATTACCATCATTTGTTAGAAGCCATGGTCCTATACTTAATCTTGATTGTGCAATCACAACTTAGAGGTCAAATATTACCATTTTATGCCCACAACCATCTACCACCTTACCCATTATCCAACCAATCATTCAGCCTCAAAACAAACCATTTAACATTATCCGAGATAAAAAGTTTGATATTATGGGATAATTGTAGGAGACACCAACCTAGATCTCCATTTTAAATTTGCTATGAACATCAACAATACACAAGAACATTTTGAATGAATTATTAACCCAATCCATTATTTCTAGTGACATATCCCCTGATAAATTTCAAGCTTTGGTTGGACACCTAGATCCCACCCAACAAGTCACACTCAACCAAAGTGATATGTCTTCCCTTCACCTAATCCATAATAATCTATTATACATAAAAGTTTATATAAAGTGGAATAATGTGAAATGTGTCCTTATAGACAATGGATCAAGCATCAACATAGTGTCTCTAAAGATCATCAAGCTTATTAGTTATGCAATTGTAGATCTCTAACTAAAAATGATAACTATCAAAGCATGTGATAATCAAGAGAGAGAATCATAAGGCACCATTAGCCTACTAGTTATCATTTGGACTTTAACCCATGATACACTTTACCATGTACTTGATCTTGAGTTGTCATATAATATACTTCTAGGTAGGCCTTGGTTACATGAGATTCATATAGGCCCATCAATGTTGCACCATTGTATCAAGTTCTCCCACTGAGGGAAAGAAGTAAATATTCTAGGATATTTGTACCCATATGAACACTACAAACATCTTGACACTAAGTTTCAAAGCTACAATTACCAATATGACATGCATCTAAGTTCCAAGTAGGATAAAGGAAAGGCCATACTTATTGATTCTCTATAGGACAATTACATAGATCCTAATACCTTAGATTCCCTTTCCCACATGCCTCTTCTTGAAGCTTCCAATCATTACACCATTTCAACTTGTTGTCCCCCAAAAATATCACTCATTTTGGGACAATAGTTGAACTATTTTGGTCCTACAGATCAAAATCCTCTCTTCCCCTTTCAAAAATTGTTCTGAGCATTCAGGTTCTTCATTTTTCAAAGCTTTCTCAGAAATCTACGGACTCTGCAGGCTTGACTCTATGGACTCTACAGGATTGAATATATGGAATCTATAGGCTTGAATCTATGGACTTTATAGGCTTGAATCTATAGACTCTGCAAGCGCATTTCTATAGATTCTTTCAAGGGACTCAAATCTACAGACTCTATAGATATGTTTCTATGGACTCAACATGCTTAAAGTTAGCAGGTTCAATAGGGTCAAAGTCTTCTAAAGATGAGTTCAATCAAAAGAACAAGTTTCCAATGCTTAGTCATTTTTAGGATTGATTCAACACCTTGGTTTAACTAAAAATGTTCATCGGCAAGCTTCTAAGCAAGGAATGAACCATTAAACCTTGAACCTTGAACTGTTTTGGTTCAATAAGTTCAACAGGTTCAATAAATTCAAAGAGATCAAAAGACTTAGACAAAAAGATGGCTTCAAATTCAAGATTGAACCATTGAACCATTGAACCAAAGTTGGTTCAATCGATCGGTTCAATCGGCAAGTTCAAGGGGCTATCCCAAAGCTAAAGGAACAAGTGCCCTTATGGAGGGCTGTGAACCAAACCAAGTGCCTTTGCAGAGGGTAGTGAGCAAAAGCAGACAAAGTGAACTCCTTCAGAAAAGTGAACAAGGAAAAAGACAAAGTGAAATCCTTTAGACAAATTGTTTGAAGGAATTCACCTGAAAGACAAAGCAAAAGCCTGGCGGGAAAGATGCAAAGGCAAGGAAGATTTCCTTTGAACAAATTGTCCAAAGGAATTCCTTCAAACATTCTATCCAAAGGACATAAAGGATAAAGCCCATAGAGAGAAATAAGCTTGAAAGATACCACATGTCCATTATAAAGTAGAGTAGAATATGTCATGTGTCTTGTTATGACTCAGCAGAGCGTGACAAGTGTTTGCATATGTGTTCCCCTTTTGAAGTTGCTCAGGCAAGACGTGTCGTGGACTCCATTTTTCATGAGTTTCTAATGAGTTTCATAACAGTGGAATTCTCCACTCATCAAAGATATAGAAGGACCCCCCAAAGACTTAGACAAGAAGGGATATAAAGGACAAAGAAGCAACATGGACGATTCCAAAGGCAAGTTTAATTAAAGCGATGGTTTAACAAAGGGGCGAAGAAGCAATTGAACCAAGAAGTGATAGAACAAAGGAGACAGAATGAACTAATGAACCAATGAACTTTCAATGGTTCAATAGGTTCAAGGTTCAACCTGAATCAAGCAATCGACTAAAAAGAGAGCCCAAAGACTCAAAGAGAGAAGATTGATGCAAAGGACCAGAAATGTCTTCGAAAGAGTTATTTCTAGTAGGTGGAACAATGGATCGAGTATACTTTTGAGCACACCAAACTAAGGATGCAGCATATTTTCTTCCATGAAGTAAAGACAAATATGCAAAGGACCAGATGATCCATATTAAGGAGGAGACATATTAGATGAAGGGACACACCATAGTTATGGCAGTGCACTATTCTCAGCATGGTCTCTCTAGACAAAACTGGAGACGCATTAAAGATGTTGACTATAGCATGGGCCATCCCATGGAGGCACCAATCCTTGTGTAGTTGCCATAAGATTGTAATATTTCTCATTTGTAAGAGGGACTTTTAATTTTACAAGTGTGAAACTCTGCCCATTTTGAAAGAGGAAGACTGTGACTTTGAGCTTAAGTTGTAATTTTATTTTCATTTTTATTTGAATGAGAAAGCAAGTTTTTCAAAAAAATTGTGATGTTCTGACTTGTGTCATTTTATAAGATCATTCTTACGTCTGTCTTATGAAGGTGTCCTTATTCATTCAATTTGGTAAGCAGAATTAGTGAAGGTAATAGGGAAGTGTCCTGAAACCAACTGTGGGAAGACTTTGTGCTTTCATAATTGATTTCAGTCTATGTTTTTCTTTTCTTTTTGTGTTGAGGATTCTAGGGTGACTTTTTTCTCCCATTATCCTTTGTGATATACTCTTTGGGTAGTTGAGGTGGAGACTTTGCATTCTATTTCATCCTACTATTACTACGCCCTTTGGTCACTAGTTATTTCACTACCTGAAAGAAAATCATGTTATTTCCTGCAAGAACACTTCTAAAAGAAGAGAAGTGCCTTCAGTGTTTACACTAGGATTTCTCCTTTGTTTGTGAGCATCATCTCTGAAAGAAGAGAGATGGATGGTTTATCCCACCCTATGTCTTAATTTCTACTTATTTATATTATATATAGCCTCTGCATATTTAATAGGGAACTTCCCCTTGATGATAGGAGAGATTTGTCTCTAGTTGATGTAGTAAAGATGCATGCCTGGGTGACCAATATTTCTATGCTGTGGTGATAGGAAGTATTTTGGTCACTAGTTAGCTAGCTGACAAAATATTCACCCAATAATTTTTGGCGACTCCGCTGGGGATAGTAATTTTGTGCAATTTGGAACCTCAAGTTTCATATTGAAACATCACCTATGTCTTACCCATTATCATTATAACCTTATCCATGCATTCTGATGTGGAAGAATGAACTACTCCAGTGCTTTCTCATTGTTAATTTTTCCTCCCTAGCCTCGCATAATAGTTTTTGGTGACTCTACTGGGGATGAATGTGTAGTTTGAAGCCTCAAGTTTCAGATTGAAGTAGTTCCTTCCCTTATCCATTTTGCAGACTTTGGTGACTCCATTATGTGTCCTACCCATTATTCATTATAACCTTACCATCTTCCTCCACCTCTGTTATATTATCTAGTCTACAAAACCAGAGCTGTTGGGAAAGAGTGCATAGTTTGAAGCCTCAAGCCTCAAGCTAAAACAGGGCCAATCCTTTTCCATTTTTGTTTTGCAAACTAACCACTCCACCTAGATTTGGTATCCCTATTTTTCATAATTAAATCATGGTAGTTTAAGGCCCCTGGGGTAACTCTTTTGGCCCACTCAACTTGACTCCACCTCTGCATGAACTTCCACGCAGCTCAAGAAAGAACTTCCCCAAATTCTTTGAAGATGGGAAGTTCACCCTGATGAACACATTATAGCCTTCAGCATAGCCTGTGGTGTAATAGGGATAGAATTTAAAGACATAGCAGTCAGGCTATTTATGGAGACACTACAAGGCACTATTGCAAATTGGTTCTACCATATGCAAGCTGGATCAATGATTGATTGGGACACACTCAAAGCCAAGTTTGAAGCCAAGTTCAAACCTACAAAAGATGCACATGCTTTGTTGGCCCAGATCACTCAGATGAAGAAGGAACCTCATGAGCCTATGAGGGATTTCATTGCCAAGTTTGATAAGCTGAGGCATAGGATTCCCATGGTTGCCTAGCTGACACCTTAGAATCTCAAATGCTTCTTCATCAACTCACAACTTCTTAAAGTGAGTTTTCTATTGAGATGGGCTTGACACATAAACCTTGAGGCTACTCAAGAGTTGGCTACTAAGCTAGAAGATGACCTTATCTTGGCAGGAAAGATAAGGAGAGATCCTAACAGAGCTAAACCCTCTTCATCTTCTGAATACTCACCTACAGTCACCACTAACCCAATGGTACAAAAGTTGGCAAATGAATTGCTAGCCTTGAAAAGGCAAATAGCACAAGGTATGTCTTCTGCTCCTCTATATAAAGATATACCAAGGAGGACATTCCCTAATCAACCATATCAAGGCAACGCTACCAGAAGTCAAGGGCAACCAAATCGTCTACCTCCCCCATAGAGGAACCTTACCCTTGAAGCACCTCTAACCAACTCAGTAGTTGGATATCTAGAAACAAAACATGTTTCCTATTTGCAACAGGAGTTCAAGCAAGAAAATGGCATTGATCTCTTCAGGGAGGATCTAGAAGAATCAACTGGTGACTCCCACATTGGTTTCCTGAATTACCAAGATGAACCCAGAAGTGAAGGTGAAGTAGTCAAAGAATCATATGTAGTATTCACCTAGTCTAAGAATCAATCAACCCAGCAAACTGATAAAGAAAGAATAGAGGAATGAACTCAGCCTACAATTCTAATTGCTAAGTGATGAACCACTCTGCCTTTCTTCTCAAAGGACCTAGTGATTGCTAAGAAGGTTAGTACATCAAACATCTTTGTACCTTCTACTTCAACTTCATCGATCAGTCCTCCCCCTCCCAAAAACCAAAAGGATGAACTCTCATCCTCTCTTCCAAGTCCATCTCAGTCATTTGACATGATTGATCATGTCAAGAAATCCAAAATTCAAAAGACTTAGTTTGAATCCTTGCAAGCCAATCCTGAGCAATTAAACATTAGTGGAGAACTAGGTGTAAACCTATCTGAGGCAAAGATTGTGGTTACCCAAACATCAGCCCTTGCTGCTCAAATTCTATTTGAGCCTTCAGATGGGTAATTACTTCTTGACCACAGAGGACACTCATGTCCCAATTGATGAAAGTCTTATAGCTAGCAATCCAAGATTTCATCCAAATAAGGTATCAAAAAAATTGGTAGGGTGCAGTACAAATCAAGAAAGATATTCCATCTCCCATGAAGAAAAATCTAATACAAGATCAGCTTTTGATGATGCTTGGATCCTAGAATCTGATGGTAGCAATTCTTACACAGCTGGATGTGCATCTCTATTGCTCAAATTGAAAACTACTCAGGATAAAGAAATCAAACTCCTTCACACCAAAGGAGATGTTGAGCTAATGGTTTATCAGGGGTCTGATGCTGACAATCAAAGCATGTGCTAGACCAGACCAGCAGAATAGCAAGCTATGGTGGTGGACCATACTACTGTATTCCAAAGTCAGCAAAAGGAACTCTTTGCAGGGAGATCAAGGAGTTATGGTTTTTAGTTTGAAGACCATGTCTTGCCATGGAGCAAGAAGAAGAAAAGGCCAAGAGGAAGATGTAGAAATTTGGTTTCCTGATGGAGAGTTCCATTCACCTATCACCATTTCTAGGGATAAAATGGTTTCTTGCTAGTTTATCAAGATGGCACACCATTTTCACTATCTCGCAGTGGGTGGCATCTGAAGTGCTTCAAATCTTGAGGCATCAGATAAGATCATCTATACATATGTATATTTGTATAGCCTTTAGTTCTATTTTGTTCTTTTCATTTTCATTTTTGGAGCCTTTCTTTTTGGGTAGCATGACTCCGTAGCCCAATGGCACACTTCAAGGCACTAGAGATTCTAGTTTCAACTCCCCTCAGCTATTCCAGGTTTTTAAATAAAGGAAGTTCCCCAAATAGAGCCAGCTGTTGTCCCCCAAAAATATCACTCATTTTTGGGACAACATTTGAACTATTTTGGTCCTACATATCAAAATCCTCTCTTCCCCTTTCAAAAATTATTTTGAGCATTTAGGTTCTTCATTTTTCAAATCTTTCTCAAAAATCTATGGACTCTGTATGCTTGAATCTATAGACTCTATAGGCTTGAATCTATAGACTCTACAAGCTTGAATCTATGGACTCTATAGGCTTGAATCTATAGACTCTGCAGGCACATTTCTATGGACTCTTTCAAGGGACTCAAATCTATGGACTCTACAGATATGTTTCTACAGACTCAACATACTTGAAGTTAGCAGGTTTAATAGGTTCAAAGGCTTCTACAAATGAGTTCAATAAAAATAAAAAGTTTCCAACACTTAGTCATTTTTAGGATTGGTTCAATGCCTTAGTTCAACTAAAAATGTTCATCAGCAAGCTTCTAAGCAAGGAATGAACCATTGAACTGTTGAACCTTGAACCATTTTGGTTCAATGGGTTCAACCAGTTTAATCAGTTCAAAGAGATCAAAAGACTTAGAAAAAAAGATGGCTTCAAATGCAAGATTAAACCATTGAACCATTGAACCAAAGTTGGTTCAATCGGTCAGTTTAATCGATAGGTTCAAGGGGCTGCCCCAAAGCTAAAGGAACAAGTGCCCTTACGGAGGGCTGTGAACCAAGCCAAGTGCCCTTGCAAAGGGCAGGGAGCAAAAGCGAACAAAGTGAACTCCTTTGAAAAAGTGAACAAGGTTAAAGACAAAGTGAAATCCTTTCGACAAATTATTCGAAGGAATTCACCTGAAAGACAAAGCAAAAGCCTGGCGGGAAAGATGCAAAGGCAAGGAAGATTTCCTTCAAACAAATTTTTTAAAGGAATTCCTTTAGAAAAATTATCCAAAGGAAACGCCTTCAGACATTCTATCCAAAGGACATAAAGGATAAAGCTCGTTGAGAGAAAGAAGCTCAAAAGCTGCCACGTGTCCATTATAAAGTAGAGTAGAATATGTCACGTGTCCTATAATGACTCAGTAGAGCATGATAAGTGTTTGCATATGTGTTCCCCTTTTGAAGTTGCTCGGGCAAGACATGTCATGGATCCCATTTTCTATGAGTTTCTAATGAGTTTCATAACAATGAAACTTGCCACTCATCAAAGACGCAAAAAAGACCCCCAAAGACTTAGACAAGAAGGGCTATAAAGGAAAAAGAAGCAACATGGATGATTCCAAAGGCAAGTTTAATTAAAGTGATGGTTCAACCAAGGGGCAAAGAAGCGATTGAACTAAGAAGTGATAGAACAAAGGAGACAGAATAAATCAATGAACCGATGAACTTTCAGTGGTTCAAAAGGTTCAAGGTTTAACTTGAATCAAGCAATCAACTGAAAAGAGAGCCCAAAGACTCAAAGAGAGAAGATCAATGCAAAGGACCAAAAATGTCTTTGAAAGAGTTATTTCTAGTAGGTGGAACAGTGGATCGAGTAGACTTTTGAGTGTACCAAACCAAGGATGCAGCCTATTTTCTTCCATGAAGTAAAGACAAATATGCAAAGGACTAGATAGTCCATATTAAGGAGGAGACATATCAGATGAAGGGACACACCATAGTTATGGTGGCACACTGTTCTCAGCATGGTCTCTCTAGATAAAATTGGAGACACATTGAAGACGTTGACTGCAGCATGGGCTATCCCATGGAAAAAGGTGTCAATCCTTGCATAGTTTCTATAAGATTGTAATATCTCTCATTTATAAGAGGAAATTTTCATTTTACAAGAGAAAATTTCTACCCATTTTGAAAGAGGAAGACTGAGACTTTGAGCTCAAGTTGTAATTTCATTTTCATTTTTATCTAAATGAGAAAGCAAGTTTTTCATAGACTTTGTGCTATTCTAACTTGTGTCATTTTAGAATATCACTCTTACGTCTATCTTCTAAAGGTGTCCTTATTCATTTAATTTGGTAAGTAGAATTAGTGAAGGTAATAGGGAAGTGTCCTAAAACCAACTGTGGGAAGACTTTGTGCTTTCACAATTGATTTTAGTCTATGTTTTTCTTTTCTTTTTGTGTTGAGGATTCTGGGGTGACTTTGTGCCCCCATTATCCTATGTGATATACTCTTTGGGTAGTTGAGGTGGAGACTTTGCATTCTATTTCATCTTACTATTACTACACCCTTTGGTCACTGGTTATTTCACTACCTAAAAGAAAATCTTGTTGTTTCCTGCAAGAACACTTCTGAAAAAAGAGAAGTGCCTTCAGTGTTTACACCAAGATTTCTCCTCTGTCTATGAGAATCATCTCTACAATAAGAGAGATGGATGGTTTATCCCACCCCTGTGTCTTACTTTCTACTTATTTATATTGTATATAGTCTCTACATATTTAATAGGGAACCTCCCCTTGATGAGAGGAGAGATTTTTCTCTAGTTGATATAGTAAAGCTGCACACCTGGGTGACCAATCTTCCTATGTTGTGGTGATAGGAACTATTTTGGTCACCAGTTAGCTGGCTGACAAAGTATTCACCCAACACAAATAATAGCCTAGGAGAATATTTAATGCATGATAACTTTCATATTTCTATTATTACTTGAAATGCAAAGACCTTTAGAAGACCTAAATTTACCCCACACATGCATTGGCAATAAAAGAGCAAAAATAAAGGACATATTATGTTTGTACCAACATCTAGCCTAGAATTAGACCCTTTCGATGGAGATGAATCATGGTTATATAATGATAACCAAGATGATTGTTGTAAGAGTGAAAAGTATCATATTCTTAATAGGATCATGGAGAATCAAGACTATGAAGGAAGAGGCCTTCTATCAAATCAATAAGGAACCATTGAGCCAATTTACATGACCAAATACAAAAATCCATATGGACTTAGATTTAAACTACTTGGGGTTGACCCCACATATCTTATTTGTGTTCCATCAGTGATAATTAGTGATGATGATGCTGATAGTGAAGCAGAGTCTAATCATAGCCTTGTCTTTTATGACCTAGATGAGACTAACCTATTTGATAATAATGCCATTTATACCATTACCCCAATCATTCATCACAACCCATTGCCATTATATTATCCCTAATTGATAGATTGGGAACAACAAGAATCTAGTTTACTGATTGATGAGTTTCAGAATAATGAGGCATTATGTGATTTTCTAGGCCTTAGAGACAATGTTCTATTGGGAGATCATAAATCAAGATTCTCAATCACATTGGATCCTAAATCCTATTTTGGAAAGCAGATGAACACCCTTAGCCAAAAATAAATAAATAAATAAAACATTGAGTTCCCAAAGTGAAAACCTCTCTGAGGTACTTTTTGACCAAGGAAAAAGTAAATATAAAGGCTAATCTAGTGGTGAAAACTTATTTCAGGCACCATTAGATGGGGGGTGTTCATTCTTCCTCAAATTTAGACCAAGAAACCACCAACAATGAACTTGTTTATAGATTTGAGTTTAATTTTGAGCAACAAAAAGTGTTTGATCAAATTCTTCAAGAATTTTTTATTATTTTTGTCACATTGCCAAATCTCCCATTAGGGGACTCAGATTCATCATTCCTAGGAGAAGTTGAATATCAATTCCTAATAGAGGACCCTGATATCATCTAATAGTTCAAGTCTTTGCCTACTATCCTAGAAGATGTCTTGACCCTTTTAGTTGAAGATATAATATAGATAAACATCAGGACTTCATTGGACCCAAAATGGATAAAATTAGGCACATCCCTCACTGAGGAGGAATGTGAAGTCTTTATAGCTCTATTGACAAAATTTTTAGATATCTTTACATGGGCTTATTCTGACATGCCAAGTTTGGACCTCACTATGGTTTTACATCACCTTGTGGTAAATCTTGATGCCAAACTAGTTAATTAAAATTTATGCAAGATGCATCCTCATATTTCTATATTATTAAAGAAAGAGTTGGAAAAACTCTTAAAATTAGGATGTATTCGATCTATTGACTACTCAAAATGGATATCTAATGTTGTATCTATTAGCAAAAATCCTAAAGGAATCATAATCTATACTAATTTAAAAGACATAAATAAAGCTTTCCCTAAGGATGACTTTATATTTCCTAATACTGACATGATCATTGACTCCATATTAGGTTATGAGATGATTTCACTCATGGATGGTTTTTCAAGATACAACCAGATCAGAATAGCACTAGAAGATTAACACAAAACATCATTCACTACTCCATGGAGAACATTATGTTATCAAGTAATGTCATTTGGTCTTAAAAATGTTGGATCAACATATCAAAGATCCATGACTATCATATTCCATGATACGATGCATGATATTGTTGAAAACTTGTCGAAAACATACTAGGCAAATAAAAAGCAAAGGCCGACCATCCAGTAGTGCTACTTAGAATATTTGAAAGACTATATGAGTATAAATTCTGACTGAATCCAAATAAATGCATGTTTGGAGTAACATAAATAAAATTAATAGGCTTTATTGTGTTTTTTAGGGGCATTAAAGTTGATCTAGCCAAAGTCTAAGCTATAACAGAGATGCCACCACTAACTAATTCAAAGTATCTCTACAATTTGTAGGGTAAGATATAGTCAATCAGACACTTCATATCTCAGTTAGTAGAAAAGTGCCATCCATTTACACATATTTTGAATAAGGGATTTTTATTTTATTTGGATAATCACTACCAAATAGCTTTTGAGTAGATAAAATATTACCTAGTAAATCTACCTATTTTTTTACCCCTATACTAGGAAAACCATTTTTATTGTACCTATTAGCTATTGATAATGCCTTTGGGACACTTCTATCTCAAATGATGACAATGGAAAAGAGCATGTAGTATAATACTTAAGTCATACATCGGTCACATATAAACACAACTATATGCCTATTGAAAAATCCTATTTAGCCATGGTATTTAAAACTCAAAAATTATAACACTACATGTTGAACAATAAGACCATGGTCATTTAAAAAGTGGATCTGTTCAAGTATCTAATATATAAAATAGATTTACAAGGTAGAATAGCCAAAATAATCATGCTTCTTAGTGATTTTTACATCAAATACATCAATCAAAAATCCATTAAGGGGCAAGTTATTATAGATCAGCTTGCTAAAGCACCCCTTGCAGACATATAACCAATCATATTCCAATTTCTTGATGAATCCATAATGACCATCATTGACATACCTCTTGAAGAGTATCACTAGAAGTTATATTTCTATGGATCATTCATGGCACATAGATCAAGGTAGGCCTTTTATTTATTACACCATAGGGGGATCTAATCCCTAAATCATTCAAGATCAGTTTTCCTTATACCAATAACATTGTTGAATATGAAGCACTTGTTGAAAGGATTCACTAAGAATTACAATATAATGTATCTCATCTAAATGTTTATGGTGACTCTTAGTTAATCATCAATCAAGTTATAGACCACTTTCAAACCAAAGATGACAAGTTGGTTCCATATAAGGCCATGGTCAACACTCTCAAACAATAGATTATTGACATTTAGTTTGAACATATATCAAGGGCTAGTAACATAACTATAGATGCTATGGCCAATATTAGATTTTTTATTTTAAAAACAAACAAAGCTATAGAGTATCATTTCCACATTGATAACTTGTTTATATCAGCTCATGAACCTTCTACTATCATGATGATTTGTGATATTGTTGGTCTTAGTTCTATCTAGTACTCAAACCTTTAAAACTACCTTAATGACCAAGTTTTACCACTTAACCTCTCTTGAAAACAAACCAAAGCCTTTATCCATCACTCCACTTGTTATACTCTACTTAGATCAACCCTCTACCACCATAGTTTTGATGAAATTCTACTTCATTATTTAACTTTGGTAGAATCTACACTAGTGTTATGGGAAGTACATGAAGGAGTATGTAGAGCCCACTCTAGTGGGGAAGTATTATCCAAAAATCTTTTATGTACTAGTTATTATTCACCCATAATGGATATAGATGTAGTTGCATATGTAAATAAGTATAACAAATGTCAATGGCATGCTAATTTGATTCATGCCCTAGCAAAGACTCTAAAACCAATGTTGACACCATGTCCATTTGTTATATGGGGCCTTGATCTCATCGAGAAAATCAATCCTACATCTTAATAAGGCCATAAACATATCCTTACCATCATAAAATATTTCACTAAGTGGGTTGAAGCTATACCCCTCACTTACATGATTGGAAAGCATATTTCCAAGTTCATTTTCAACCATCTCATTTGTCACTATGGTATCCCTTTCGACATTATATCTAATAATGGAGGATCCTTCAAAAATAAATATGTCAAACAATTATGTACTGAATACAATATTACACAACATTTATCTATAGCATATTACCCTCAAGGTAATGGTTAGGTTGAGGCATCCAATAAAACAATTATTAACATTCTCAAAAATATTGTCAATGATGCCAGTCACAATTGGCACCTTCAGATATTCCATGCCCTTTGGATATACTATACCAATTATCATACACCCACAAGAGCCACTCCATATTTACTTCATTATGGTATATAAGCCATAATTTCTATTGAGGTTGAGTTACCTTCACTGTGCATATCTTTCAAGCATGTCCTAGATGATCATGATGATTGAGTAGCTCAAGTGCAAGATCTAGAACTACTTATTGAAAAATGCATAGCTACACTCAACAATATTTAGGCATATCAAAACTGACTCAAAGGCCACTACAATCTATGTGTCAAGTATAGAACATTTTAACTTGGTGTTCTTGTTCTTAAAGAAACCCAAAAGAATACCACGGCCAAAAATAAGCATAAAGGTAAATTCAAACCAAACAGGATAGGGCCTTTCATCATTACTGTAGATTATATATTAGGAGAATATAGGCTCACCACACTAGAAAGAGATGAATTTCTTGAGCTGATAAACATTATTCACCTCAAGGGGTACTATGCTTGAGCACTATGGTGTATTTTCTATAAGGACCATTTTGGTTATGCCACTTTATCACTTTTCTTCTTTGTATATATATCATTCGTATCATTCTTCTTAGCCTATTAATTATCCATTTTATCATTCCATTCTATCGACTAAGAATTTTTTGAATCCTATCTACCTAGCCTATTTGACCTTGGTTTTTCCATTAGTTACACATTTTTAGCATAAATAAATCTGATTAATTTCAGGAATTATTTTGAGAATTTTAAATAGAGATAGTATTTTGGAGTAGTATAAAAAAAAATTGGTAGTTGCATCCTTCATTTGTTATTCCTTTCTTATCACCAATCTTGCTACTAATTATAACTACATATGGGCAAATTAGTATCATTGATTTATGTCATTGTATCTTAGTTATAACCACCTATGGGTAAACTAGGGGAAATGCTTATTTATTATGCCTTGATGATACCAACTAACCATTCGCTATGTCATACTATGCCTTTATCCCAACTGTGCCTATTTTTTTTGAATTGACTGCTACACTAGTCAAATTCCTTCATTGTAAGGTGGAACTATAATGACTTGAGGCTTACTCTAGGACTATGTAGATAGTGCTTGATACTTATTAAGGTTAGCTCAGTCACCCTATGCCATGTTCTCACTATTTTTTTAGCAACCTAAGACACATTCTCACTATTTTGTGAGCTTGAACCATCTATTGTCTCATAATTCTTGATCAAGTTGAGATACTCCAAAAATTTCAAAAACATTTGTAAAACCATTAAAAAAACCCAAAAACATTGACCACTTCTTTTCCTTAAGGATTATAGGGACCCTTATTAAGTCACACAAAAATCACTTATTCCTTAGTTTACCCATCCTTTTTGGCCTTTTATCCCATGCACTTGATATTTTTCAAGACCATTCTTATTCTTTTATTGCATCCATTATGTTGTTTTCATCAGTTATCATTTTCTTCCTATTTCTTGGGAGAACTACATTTGGCCTGAAGTTTTTATTGGATATTAGATCCATGGAACTATATAGGTAGAGTTCACTTGCCTAGTAAATATGGAGACAGCTCTGCCACCCCCTTCCTTTTCTTTTATTCCCCCATTCTGTTAGTTTGTTAAGTTGTCACCTTTTTTCTAGGGGTAATGTTCGTATGGCTTAAATTAAATTGTTTATTTATTTGTTATTTTATTTGTGTGCATGTTTATTTTCTTTCTATATTGTTGCCTTAATTCATTATATGTGTGTTCATTGGGTAATTATTTTCCCACACTTATATTTGAATCCATCCATATTCATGTGTTTACATTATCATCATGGTTTTTATCATTGGTGCATTATTTTCTATTAAGTACTAGATTTTAGGAGTCAGTCCTTATGCATATTTTGGCCAAGTCCTCATGATGTTATACCATGATGCCTATTGACATGTGAAACAAAAAACCAAAGCTTCAAGAAGTCTATAAGCAATGGAAGAAATGACATCTCTTCGACACCAACATCTCGATTCAATCTTAATCATATTCTACATAGAGTAACTAAACAATGAAAGAATTTTAACCTTTGTTTAGTTCAAACAAGCATCTCCCTACAAGTAGGTTGTCCTAATTCATTTTTATCCTCTATATTATATTATCATCATCATCAACCAAATTAGTCATGTTTTCCATAATTGGGGTCCAATTCTTATAACCAACTTTGGGCAAACCATTGCACACCATCCCACCTTTATTGCTCAATGATTATAGCCACCTTTGGGCAAATCATTGTGTTATCACCCCTTTACTTTTTCTACCCATATAGAGGCATGTTGTTATATTTTTTGTCTATCCTAACTAGGGTACCTCCATCTTCTCAATTATTATAACCACCTTTGGGCAAATCATTGTGTTTTCATGCCATGTTGCCACAATCGACATACAAAGCTTATAACCATCTTTGGGTGAACCATTATACAACATCCCACTTGCATTCTCAATGATTTTGAATACTTTATCAAATTCACTATGTTTTCACCCCATCATTTTCCTTTCTTTGGTCCCCTCATTTTGCTTCTTTCTTTTTGAGGGACTGTTTGCTGACATTTCCTTGTACCAATTATTCCCTTAAGGGAGAATCATATAGTAGGTTCATCATCATTGTAATTATAAGCAGATGGGACCTTTTTATTCTTTGAGAAGATGTTATTATGCCTATATCTTGCAACACCTTTCCAAATAGGGGGAAATTATAGACACCTAAAACTGGCCACCAATAACCTCCAACTAGGCTTTTGACCAAATCTTACCAAAATGCACAATTTGGCCTAAAAACACTAAAATGCATTAAAAGAGTTGAAATTTTTATATTTATGTGCCTATTTTTTCTAGGGAATAATTAAATGGGGAAATGCAATTTATGAATCAACTAACTTTGATCAGATCATTTTGAGTCAAAATGATATGTTTGCATCTGGGTGCTCTAGATTGCTCTTTTCTATCAAATTTATTGCATTAGACATGTGCCTTTGTTATTTTGTGTTAGAAACATCCTAAATGGAAATATGATTCCAATTCATCTAATATCAAATTCCAATTCCAATCTAGTCAAATTTTAAGTATATTATAAAATTTTGACCAATTTAATTAATTTGTGCACAAATTGCCAAGGTTTCTCATCAAATTTGACTTATCATGTTTAAGGCTAATTAAACCAAATCAAGAGCTTAAGTTAATTTTCCATGGAAATTTTTAAATGTTTATTTTTAGAAATTCATATTGATTATCTACATCATCAAATGACATAATTTCTTGGAAAGACATCCCTAGGCCATAAATGCATAAAATATCTCATCAAGCCACCCCATACCTCATTAAGACCCTCGCATGCCTCATCAATGTATCCCATGACTCTTAAATTCCCCTTATTTATAAATATTTATTAGAGATATTTATAAATTTAATTACATAATTTGAATTAATTCATGGCCACACATCTCAATCTTAAGATGGATAGACATGGTTGATTCTAAACCATTTCAAAAATCTATAAATAAAAGGTCTTGTCTATTGATTTTTAAGGTCTTTTATGCCAAAATTATAATGCCCAAATGCATTCAAAATCATTTAATCTTAGTTTTATAATTCCCAAATGTTGAGCCAAGCCAAACCAAGTCAAATCCTAAATAATTTATGGGATTTTTTATCAATAGATCTATAGTTATGAGTAAATAACTGACATGTAAAATACTTGTATTCATGATGTGGTCACTTATATATGACATATACTACATGATAATTACTACATGTATGTATGTGGTCACTCATACATGACATTTACCTATAGTCATGATACTGTCACTCATACCAAACATGAATGTAGCTAATCACCTTGTACATTCCATTAAAAATAGAAGGAATTGAAACACCATTCAAGAGTCATCCTAAAAGGATATTGTTCACTATAAAAAATGTCAGATAGATGGTTAAATACATGCATTCTTTAATTACAATCTCATGCATACATGATTTGACCACATTAATCCAATCTCACACATAGAATAGAGTCATCTTCTATCATTATTAACTCACATGAGATATTACTACTACCAAAACCACTACCACTACTATTTATGGTGTAGAGGAGTGCTTTATATTAGTGTAGGTTTTTATTTTTCCCTATTTATTAATTAAGGAAATTGTATTTCTTGTGCATACATGGGGTTTTCCTACATTTGTGGGATAGGCTAGCTTATGTGGAGGTGTGTTTCATAGATGTGTCATAGGTGTCATAAGAATGTCATAAGTAACTCCCTTGATGGGAGTTACTTCTCTATTCTTATCACCTTGTCACCACCTTTCATGGAGGAGTTACTATCTATTCATGGGGTGCCTTGTCCACCTTTTGTGGAGGAGTTACTTACGTACTCTCCTATATGTATTCCTCACTTTAGCCATCTCGTGCTAATCAGATTTTGGTTTGCTCCATTTTGTCTTGTGCAATTTCTCTTATTGTGTTATTTTCAAATTGCTTTAGCATCTATGTGGTGTCCACTTGCTTCAACTTGTGTGATCATGTCTCCATTGCACTCGCATTATCCAGATTTTGGCAACAACTCTGATATGGTATCAGAGCAAGAATGGTAATCATGTGTATGGTTATGCATTTAGTTCATTTTGAAATCAAGAGGAGTGGAGTTCTCTTTGTTTTTTATTTTCTATATTTGATCTAAAATAAAAAAATATATCATTTCTGGTATCATTTATTACATCTTGGAAATCCTTAGCCTTTAGGTGTCTTGGCTGTCTTCATTTCAAGTGCTAGTTCAGCAGTTAGCTTGGGCACCATTATTGAGCACTTAGCAATAAAGGAAGGAGCAACACTCAATAACAAGGGAGGTGCACCACTCAGCAAGCTTCTACACTCCAAGAGCTCAGCCTGCAAACCCATGCACTTCTGGTCAGCAATCCTTCCAACTTTGCACCACACTCCTTCCAGCTAGGTGACTTCAGTTCTAGCAGTAGAAGTTTATCATTCTAGCACACCAAGCAGCAGCAAGGTGCCTTCACTTCTGCCATGCCATCATTTGTACGGCATCCAAAATAGGTCTATAATTTTTGTGAATATGGCACATTTTTCATGTATTCTTCTACCCAGACCTATTGTGCATTGAAGTCAGCAAATTTTATCATCTTTTCTTGCCTAGCAAGGTGTCAAGCAGGTTGTACGGCATCTAACAGGTTTGCACATTTATTTTTTTGTCTTTTCTAAGTCAAAATTCTGGACTGTTTGCTTTTAGACGCCCCTTCTTTATTTGGCATCCATTGGACACGTGGCATCCATTATTCTATCTATTCTTCAATTGTTTTTAGTTAAAATTGACTTGATGAAATAAAAATCAGTCAATTTGGCTGAATATTCAATTTTATAGATAGTTTTGTAATTTGGGGGTTTTCAATTTCAAACTTGTATCTTCGACCTACGAAGACAAAGGGTGAGGCCCGGGTTGGTGAGGCCCGAGTTGGTGGGAGGCCAATTCACCCTCACATAAACCTCCTTTAGATTCCTCATTCTATGTCAAATCTAACGAGTGGTTGGAAGGCCACTTTCTCTCTCAAAATAGGCATTTTTTTAATGTTTTAGTGCTTTTTTTTGCAAAAACACTAGTTTATGAGAAAATTGAACCTTTAATATCTTGCAAATAGTATCTCAGATTTGGGCACCATTTTTTGTAAAAGTATTTATAATTCAATTCTCCATAATGTAGGCTTGTTATTTGTCAAAAATGCACTAGTTTATAAAGTGCCAAAATTTTGGGTCTCTCGAGACGCATTTTCGGCTGAGTCCGACGTCCTGTTTGTTTTAGTATTACACTAATTTCTCTAAGATGCATTCTCAATTGAGTCTGACATATTTTGAGTGCGCACTTTCATATTTGGAGAGGGCTCAATATTTTGGGGGGGGCTGTGATTGCTTTCCACAACTTGCCAATCTTTGCTTTTATTCTCCTTTCTACATAAATTCAACAACTTGCAATCAACACAAATTCACCTAAATTCAGCTAAAAATGGATTCTTATCAACTTAAAACCTTAACACCCTTTAACTATCATGAATGGAAGGTTAAAATTTCAATCATTATTAGAAGTAAAGGGTTGTATAGGATCACCATGGGTACTGAAGTAGAACCCAACACTGATGCTGAAAAGATAAGTGGTACAACCATAGTGATGAAGCTCATAGATTACTAAGCTTATATGTGTCTCAGAACTTCTCTTCCATCTAGAATCCTCTCAGACTCCCAATGACTTATGGGATGCCTTAGAAAACTTATTTGGGAAGCTTGATGAGATGAGAGGTCATGAGCTCAAAAATGAACTCATAAGTCTAAGTCCTAGCAACTTTGAGACCCTACAGGACTTCTTCACTAAGTTTAAGGCCCTTAGATTGTAATTGAAAGAATGTTGGATAGAGAAACAAGATGATCAACTCATACTTTCTATTCTCACAAAGTTAGGTCCAAGTTATTCAGTCTTTGTCTCCACTTTCCATGCCACAAAAAGTGCCCTTGGCACTACATGGAAAATGCCTTCTTTGGATTCATTCATTGCTGACTTGACTAGGGAGTAAGATAAGATCATTCAAATGGGCATAGTGAAGTCTACTCAACCCTAAGCTTTGATAGCTAAAAATGGTAAGGACAAGACTTTAACAAAGGAGAAGAAGAAAAAGAACAAGGACCAGGAGAAGAAGAAAGAAAACACCAATCTTACCAAAAACAACACTGAGACTTCCTCTTCAAATGCTAAACGTAAGAAGGAGAAGGTTAAGTGTGCCTATTTTAAAAAGATAGGGCATGATGAACACAAATGTATGAAGAAACAAATAGATCACCTGACTCATCTTCCAAAGAAGAACAACATAGGTGTTCCTAAGTCCATCAAGTAGAATTCATCTACCCAAGATTCTACCAAGGCAAAAGGCAAGGGTAAGGAGAAAGAAAAAGGCAAGGCCCTTGTAGCTACAATAACTTCTACATCTTCATGGGTCATCGACTCGAGTTCTTCTCACCACATGGGCTCTTCACTAGTTGAGTTTTCATCTTTAGAGCCTTGTAACATGACTTCAATTAGTTTGGGTGATGACACTTCAGTTTCTATTGCAGGGAGAGGGTCAGTTGAAATGGAAGGAGGAACATTCAATAATGTTCTAAGTGTTCCTTCTCTTTCAACCAATCTCTTATCAATGTACCAAATCACTCACATTAGTCAGGGTATGAGAGTGGATTTTTCACCAAATTCAGTGGCTATCAGGGAGTTGCATAGTGATACTACAGTGGTAGTGGGTAGGACAGATCACCAAGCTAGGTTTTACACCTCACATTTTGCATTAGATTCTTCTCCAATAGCATTGCTTACTCATTCAGATGGAGTTAGCAAATTGTGGCATGAGTGGTTTGGCCACCTTAACTATCTCTATCTTGAGCAACTTTTCAAAAATGACATGGTCATTGGCTTGCCTTGTGTCCAATTCTCAAAAGGACTTTATGAGGGGTGTTCCCTTGGGAAGCATCCTGAAGAAAAATTTGACAAAGGAAAAGCTTGGAGGGCTTCACAACCTTTAGAGTTAGTCCACAGTGATGTATCAAAACCCTTTCCCAAACCATCTTTCATAAGGGCCAAATACATCCTCACTTTCATTGATGATTTCTCTAGGTACACTTGGATATATTTTTTCAAACAAAAGTCTGAAGTGTTTGAAAAATTTTAGACTTCAAGGCTCTTGTTGAAAAATAGAGTGAGAAATCCATCAAGGTTCTTCGAACCAATAATGGAGGAGAGTATGTTAGCATCAGGTTTGAGTAGTTTTGCACCATAGAGGGGACTGATTTGTAGTGCACAGTCAGTTATAGTCCTTCACAAAATGGGGTTGTAGAATGCAAGAATAGGTTCTTGAAAGAGATGGGTAGCTGTATGATTCACTCCAAATCTTTAGCACCACAGTACTAGGCTGAAGCCATCAATTGTGCTTGATACATTCAAAATAGGGTTCCTCACAAAGCTTTGAAAGGGATAACACCCTTTGAAGCTTTGCATAAAAGCAAACCTAATGTTGAGCACCTTAGAGTTTTTGGATCCCCATCCATGTCCCACATTCTGAAGAAGAAACACAAATCTATGGAACATCAATCCAAGCCTTACATCTTTATAGGATATCTAGATGGTATTAAGGGATATCACCTTCTAGATCCAGTCATTCATGATTTTTCATCAAGAGAAGTGTCCATTTTCAAGAGAGTCCTAGAGACTCAACACTTGACACTTCTTCTCCCTCATCAGATCTACTTCTTCATGATGATTCCTCATCAGATTCAGATCAGCCACAGCAGGTTCTTGAGCTAGAGACATCTTCTTCTTCTTCAAGTTTAGATAGTGAGGACAATGATGCAAGGTCATCCACCTCTAGTCAGTCAGAGGATGAGAAGTTAGCACCTGACTCACCAACTTTTGGGCCACTTTGGGCTAGACAAACACTTGAGAGTACTAGCACTTGGGTAGGAGATCTCGCAAATGATAGACGTACTAGGGGGGATTTTCAGAGAGATCCACATGCTTTCTTTGCTTTAGTTTTGCATCCATAGACTTTTCAAGAGGCACCAAGGGTACCTGAGTGGGATAATACTATGGAGGAAGAATATTATTCCTTAATCAAAAACCATAATTGGGATTTAACTTCACTTCCTAAGGGAAGAAAGATGGTTCGATGCAGGTGGATATATCAAACCAAGTTTGTAGTAAATGGGTCAGTTGATAAGTATAATGCATGATTGGTCACCAAGGGTTTCTCACAGGTGGCAAGCATTGAGTACTCAGAGACCTTTGAACCCATTGCAAAGATGACTTCTATTTGACTCACCTTAGCTATTTCTATAGCACATGGTTGGGATGTACATCAGATGGATGTGAAGAGTGCCTTTCTTCACAGAGACCTAGAGGAGGAGATCTACATGGAGCAGCCACCAAGATTTGTTCAATATTCTTCCTTAGTATGCAAACTTAAGAAATCTATCTATGGCCTCAAACAGGTCCCTCAGTCTTGGTATGCCAAGATGGATTCCTTCCTTCTCACAATGGATTTCATTAGGTGCCATTTTGATTCCAATGTCTACTTCTTGTGGTAGGATGATTCACTCTTGATTTTGGTTCTATATGGTGATGACCTTTTGATCACCAAGAGTTATTCATCAGCTATTGCAGTGGTGAAGGAATCTCTTTAGGATAGATTTGACATGATAGACTTGGGTTTGTTACATTACTTCCTTGGTATCAAGATCTCATAGTCAGATTTAGGGATTTCTCTTGCATAACCTAAGTATGCTCTTGACTTATTGGCTCAGTTTCACATGGCTGATTGCAAGCCATCTCCAACTCCCTTTCTATCAGGAGTCAAGCTTGAGGCTAATTGTTCTTCACCATTGGTTGATGCCACTCGATATCAACAACTTGTTGGTAGTCTCATCTACTTGACTCACACTAGGCCTGACATATCATATACAGTGGGACTTGTCTCTAGATTCATGTAGGAATCTCATGAGCTGCATTGGAAAGTAGCTAAGAGGATCTTGCATTACATATAGGGTTCACATAGATACAGGATTCATTATAGATTTGGCATAGAGGTTGACTTGGTTAGATGTATAGATTCAAACTGGGCTGGTGATTCACAAACTTACAATTCCACTTTTGGTTATAGTTTCTCTTTAGGTTCTGGTCTTATCAATTGGTCTAGCAAGAAGTAAAATGTTATTGCTATATCATCCACAGAGGCAGAGTATAGGGGAGTTGTTAATGCAGCTATTGAGGTTATTTAGCTTTAGGGGATACTTTTTGATTTTGGCATTCCTATTAGGTACCCCACCATAATTTATTATGACAACTAGAGTACCATTCAGATTTGTAAAAATCTAGTTCAGCACCAACAGACCAAGCACATAGAGATTCACATGCATTTCATTCAAGAGCTTATTCATAGTCAATTCATTGACTTGATA